>JAVSIQ010000184.1:0-178764 GCA_038502775.1 Hippodamia convergens
CCTCAACTATTACCTCTCATAACATTTGCTTATTATTGTTCTCGAGTTTCAGATTAATGAGAATCCTCAAACGCAAAGTTGAATGACGGAATCAGTCTTCTCTCTCAATAAAACCAAGTGAACTTCTCTGAAGTATTTGAAGGATCAAGTAATTCAAACATTGAACCTGACTGACAGTCCCAGTCCCTGCTTACCTTGAGCGGTCTCCTCAACTATTGATAAAACCATTTAACTGGTATGATCTCCTCTTTATACATGAGAAATCCTCAACTTCATTCATCGGAAGCTTAAGCAAATAGGATTTCATGCCTTCAGCTTCCAACGAATCAATTGGGTTAGTGATTCTATTAAACTAAACAAATAATACTAATTTGTAATCATCACATAATTGTCAATTTTAGCTTGTATTTTTTGATGAACACTAACCCTGCTTACTAAAAGTAGTTTGTCACTGTAAATGTCGTCTCAATTGATTAATTAGCCTTCTCTTACAGACCAACGTTATATATCACAAATATTGATTTTTCAATCATGATATTCTCACATTTGTAATAATCCCAATGAAGACCAGACTTAGACTTCTAAACTTTCAATACATGTATCTCTTCTAAGGCCTGATCTCACTTTGATTACAACTCAGCCTACTATAACAATTCATTATTCAACCTTCCATTTTTCTGATTAAATGAAGAGGCTGTCGCAATCAATTTCATTTGCATTATCACTGTAAACGCTGTGTTTGATTTTGAATTAATGGAACTATCTCAAAGTCTAAGTTTGACTTCATCTGACCTCTCATTTTGAACATCTCTAGATTACCCCTGTTTTTTAGTAGAATAATTCACTCTGAGTTTTGAGGATGACTTTAATATTTGTATTTTTTACTGTATTAACTTCGAGCGAGTGACTTAATCATTTTTTGAATGTGGATGATGTCAGTAAATTGTTTTTACACTACCATATTTAACTCGATTATCTGGGTAGAGTCCTAAACTAAACAGTAACTTCACAGAATCAGAACAACTCCGATTTTGAACACAAGAATATATATATCGTTCCATATTTTTTATCTTTGATCAAGGAAAGAAACACATGAAAATCCACATCTCAAAGAACACATTTCAGCGAACCCGAAACTTCCTGGTATGGTTGAGAGTTTACACCTCTCACCCAAAACTTTGAATGAATTCTGTTTCACCCCTTCGCACTTGTTCTTCTCTCCTTGAATCGAGGACATGCGATCCGAATTTGGTCTGTGAACCTTCAAACTCCATCGGATAATCCGTCCAACATTTTACCGTTGAATAAGTAAGTAACCTGTCGCGCTTCTAAATACTTTCAGGATCTCTGGACTTCAGCACGCGTGATCCTTCGGGATGCTAGAGTATGCGCCATCGCGTTGCACGCCACCGGCACAGATTCTCCTCTGGATCAGTTTCAGTGCGGTGGTCGTCGGAAGATGAACTATGTGTCAGTTCACGTTGGATAGAATGGGGTTAGCTATGTGGAGAGCCTCGCTTGCATGGTGCTGGATTGCGCTAGTCCTGCTCACCTCTGGTGAGTTTCAGTTGCATTCATTTCCACGAAGCATCAACATGTTTAACTTGAAGAAACTTGCTCCACTGAATTACAGGAATAAGAACGCATAAGACAAGTAGAGGTTCTTGAAGAAAATTCTGGTTCACCATTCGAGTGAATTTTCTTGTGGATTTAATCTAGGTTTTCTCTCGCAGTCTCTGGAACAATTTAAAAATTTTTTGAAAGATAGAAGAAAGGTCCCTGTGTAAAAATTCGAGGGGCCTAAACTTTACAAGAAGAAATTGTTGCCTAAGAAAGGAAAAAAAAGAACACTTTGAACTCTGAAGCGTAACTTTTCGGAGTCTAAATCAGACTCCTTCGTTAGACAATTGAAGATGAGGGAAAATTCAAAGGGTTTTAGTGCTATTTTCACGAAATTTTAAATTTCATTTGTTATGGGGTCTATGTGCCAAGGCCAATAGCCTACGAATCATTTCATGTGTCATTAGCTTCAGGCAGTCGTAATTTTTTTTAAAATTTTTTCATGAGTTTGAGACATGTTTTATGTAATATTTCAGTTCAATTTTTTGGGCACTTGGAACCTTTTGTTTTGAATTTCCACTCTTCAATTATAATACGAGAGCTGGTGAACTTTTGGGTAACGGTTTGTCTGTAAGGCTAGAAAATTTATAGCGATAGTTCCTAGCATGCTAAGGACGAAAACTATGATCTGGCACCATCACCCTTGCACATCATCAACCTCTATATCTTTGGAAGTGTGAAAAAATTTGAAAAAAACTTGTCGCTCTGAGGTGAAACTTTCATACGATTTTGTTCATCCATTGTTAAGAGATTTCGACGAGCACATATACCTGCTAGGCGACTCGAAAAGGGGTTGTAAAATGCGAACAAAAAAAACTCTTTCTGTAAGGCTGAAATTTATGTAGGTATTCGTCATCATCTGATATGTTATCATTAATTTTTCATCATATAGTACAGTCGTTTCTAGCATAGTACACTGAAGTCCTCAATCGGTCGAGACTGCATGTATATCTCAGCTATTATTGAAAATAGAGTCATGCGGTTTTTGCGACCCTGAGACATCTCTTTTGTGAAACTTTTAAATCCGAAAACAGAAGTATTCCATCTTCTTTCGTTTCTGGAATGCAGGGCGAAAATGAGAATGTACACTATTTGAAGTTGTTTTCATTTCTCGGGACCTGTATAAGAAAGTTAAAATATGAAAATGCTTCCACTGTAATTTACGTAGAAGTCAGTGGCGTAGTTCCTGAATACATCGCTGTATCACAACCTTTACTTCAATCAATCTCAACGTCAATCATCAGAAAAATTTATATTTCTGTTTTGTTTGTTTTTCAAGTTGTACCTGAATTTTTTCAAACGTGCTTCAAAAAAACATTTTGCAGTTGATATTTCAGTTTATGTTAAAATAGAATAAAAAAAAGTTGGTTCAGGTCACATGGTTTCTCGAAAAAATTCTGATCAAATGCTTTGTGAATTTTTGATTAAATGCGTGGGATTTTTTTTTTCAACTGAAATTTACCGAAAGATAGGTTGTGATACAATTTGACGTTAAAATGAACGTTCGATATGAAAAATTTCATTCCGTTCCAATTCAATCTCCAAAGAATGCTTTGGAAAAAAATTATGAGCTACGCCACTGGCTTCTACGTGAAAATATCATTAAAAGAAGTTTTAATTTTTTCTTTCTTATACATGACACGAGAAATAATATTTTCAAAAAGTGTACTTTTTTGTTTCTGCCTGTTACTTATTTCAAAAACAAAAGTAGGTAGAATATTTCTGTTTGTGGATTTAACAGTTTTACAAAACAGTGACTTTACTATCAATAACAGCTGAGATATAATGCAGTCTCTACCAATTTAGGACATTGTGTACTACGCTTGAAACGACTGTACTATATGATGAAAAAATTAATAACATATCAGATGATGATGAAGATTAATAATAAATTATTTTTTCATTTCCTCAGACGAACACATCTAAATTTCATCCTTACAGAAAAAAGTTCATTTTTGTTCGTATTCTACACTTTTTCGAGTCGCCTGGCAGGTACTTGTGCTCATCGAAATCGCCTGTCAAATTTTTTTTTGAACTCAATAATGAATGAACAAACTCTAATGAAAAATTCCAACCTTACAACGACAAGTTTTTTCTGTAATTTTTCTACACTCCCGAAGATATATTGAATATGTGCAGGGGTGAGGGGTGCCAGGTCAAGGTTTTGGTCCTCATTATGCTGGGAACTATCGCTTAAAAATTCCCAGCCTCACAGACAAACAGTTACTCAAAAGGTTCACTAGCTCTTGGATTATTACTCATTTTCATTAAACTTTGTAGAATCGTGACAATATTTTAATTGACATTTGTCAATGTATGATGAACAGAAATTAATATTGATTACTAGATGTTGAAATTGTTATTTCATTCCCAAATTCCCTAAAACCAGTTTTTTTCTTAATAAATCCATTCAAATTCGATCTATTCTACCGAACAATTGGTTATATAATCAGCCTCATCCAACAGTATATAAGCTGACTCTTCGATTCTTATTTTATAACCATCAGGCTCCGTCATTAGATTTTTGTGCCATTCCAATCCATCATGTGATGGCCGGTATTAGAACAATCATCTGGTTTCTGCGATCTTCCAAAGTTCACGTTTCCTGATAATATTCTTGATGTTTCTCTTGTATAAGATTTTCCTCGAATAGAGGGAATACTGTAAATACAATTTCTTGATTTTTGGTCCTCATTCAAAGTTTTATTTTTTGTTAATAAAGATTGTAAATGATTTTCTTCTTTTGAAAACAGTTCTCATGTTGGACTTAGAACTAATTATTTTAATTTTTTCTGGAAATCGATGAACATAGGGAATCAAATTCATTAAGAATGGTTGTTCTTGATGGTTTGTTGTTAGTTCCTGATTGTTATTATCGCTTTGACTCAAAAATTGATTTCTCCCAATTTGAAATCGTGCATGGACTTTCAGAAAAAATTTAAAGCATTGGTTCTAAATTCAACATAAAAAACTATTTTCAAAACAAAATGATTTAGCCTTCGAATGAAAAGCAAAAATTAAGAAATTGAATTCAAAATATTCCTAGTATTTGTGGAAAATTCCCTAAAGGAGAAATATCAATTCAATTAGAAATCAGAAAACGTGAAAATAAGAATGACATGAATAATTGAGACATTGGTAGATCGCAGATGGCAGATCATGTGTGTTCCAATACTGGCTATCACATGATGGATTGAAATGGAACAAACATTCTAATGAAATTGATGGTTATAAAAGAAAATCGAGGAGTCAGCTTGTATTTTGTTGGATGAGGCTAATAATTTAGCCTATAGATCGAATTTGGATGGATTCATTGACAAAAGAACTACTTTCAAGGAATTTTGGAATGAAATAACAATATCAACATCTACTAATCAAAATGACGAGAATAATAATCTATGTTCATCATATATGACAAATGTCAATGAAAAAATCGAAATATTGTCACGATTCTAAAAAGTTGAATGTGAAAACTAGTTATTGTCTGACGGAGGAGTCTGATTCAGACTCCGAAACGTTACGCTTCATAGTTCAAAGTGTTTAATTTTTGGTCATTGTTAGGCAACAACTTCTTCTTGTATAGTTTTGGTTCCTGACAAATAAGGGCTCAAATTTTCATGGCCTTTCTTCTTTCTTGAAATTGTGCTTCAAGGTAGTTGATATTTTAATAGTGCAAATATTGTTGCATTTCTCTTTTCCTAATGAACAAAATAATTTTGTTGAAACTAAAAAAATACCCTTTTCATTATTTAGATTCATCGAGGTTTTCTCGTATATATTGAACTGAATAATACACTAGGGGAACTCATTACTTTTACACACACATAAAATTTCACCGGTCGGAATTCCTGCATGTTAAGTTCAAAGGGATTACTTCCACGATAAATATGAAGAATCCTTTTATCCCTTGATAGGTACATTTCGTTGAGCGAACAGTCACAGAATAACAAAAACTTTCAGTCTGCGATGAAAAATCTCTTTTAATTTGATGAATGAGAATTTCAGTACCTAACACCCTGTCGTTGGATGAGTGTGTATACCTGTGAGTCAAAGTTTTCGGATGTCACTGAAGGATAAACAACAGAGTTAAACATTCTCAAGCTCTCAAATCATGAAAAGAAATATTCGTTGAGGTAGTGTGAATTATTTCTGCTTTTTGGATGCGTTTTTACGTACATAATAGAAGATTATTAATGAAATACTCTGCAATAATGATGTTAGAACTTTCAAAAAATCATAAAAAATATGGGAACACTGAAAAAAATGAGACAACACGAACCCAAAACAAAATTGAATGAAGTTTTCATTCTGCATGACGATAATAGTTCCTCGACTCGTGTAAAATCTTACTTTGAAACTAGCTGAAAAAACATCTCAGATTGATTTTCTAGAAGTTTCTGTCGAACTCTATTGGAATATCATAGACGGTATCAAATTCTGCTTTTTGAATTTGATGCCCCTAAGGTCTAAGGCACAAACTTGAAACTTTCATTGAGAGTTACGGGATTAACCTGAACGGTTATATTCGAAGCAATTATCTGACACAAGTTTCTCAGTGTTCTAGAGGTACTCAACTATGAATTTTCTTGAACTCACATTAGTTGATACTTCATGAGGACTACATTCATACGGTAATTTGTATCTAAAGTAGATAAGTGGTGAATCGAGCATCGAAACCAATACTCAAAATAATGAATTTCAAGAATAAAATCCTCAAAATTTCGCTAATATGTTAAACTCCTTTATTTAAAACTGGATGAAGAACCCTGGGTACAAAATATTGTTTATATGGACTACATTTACATAAGAAGGAGAGAATGCAGAAAGAATGGGTTTTCACAAAAGTGACATGTAGTGTTTTTCAAATTTGATTAATTCAGAAGAATATCTCTATCACCACCATTTGATGCCTTTACTTTTACTGTACAAATATTTATTAATTTATTTATTTATTGAGTAGATTACATAGTTTTCTTATTAATATAACTTTCTAATGAAAATATCTCTACCTATTACCAAATTGACAAAAAAAAAGAAGAGAAAAGATATATATAATCCTCGTATAAATTTTACTCGCAAATACTCAATAACAAAAACCAAGCTCACTCAGACAACAATCTACAATCTGCCAACAATTTGGTGCACAATTATATTTAAAATATTGTGTTGTGCACCAAGTCGTGATTAATAATTCACATCCAGAGGTTGTAATATGTACTCAACGAAACAAATAATTTTGGTCTACACAAAAACTCCATGTAAAGAGAACAAATAAAATGAAATGAAAACTCCCAAATTAGACGATTGATTATCATATATGATTGACAATATGATAACCACTCAAAATCCGACTTGAATGAAACAATATTCCAACTTTCTGCAATACAAATGAAGATTTCTGAAATTCAATTAACTAATATGAATTTTATACGACATATTCTGAAATTTAATTGACTAATCTGAATAACATTCTCTGTTTTCTGATATTCAATAATTGACGATTTTTGAAACTGAAGTGACTGATCTGAAATACAAGTGACGGTTGCTGAATTACATTTGGAAATGGTGTAGTACAAAACTTTGATATGAAGGAAATTAGTAATTCATATAGTGGCGGTGTACGTTGTCCAGCCTCTAAGAATTGAGAACGTTGGTTTCGTCATCTTATGTAGTTTCTGTAGTAAACAGAGCAACCTATAAGCTTTAGTTTTTCATATAAAACCTCATAAAAGTATAAAACCCAAGGATGCTATAGGCAGAATGCACTAGTGTGAAGTGTTTTCAAGTGTTATTCAGAAATTGTCGAGTGTATTTCAGAACAGTCACTTTAATTTCAGAAAGCGTCAATTCAATTTCAGAACAAATCAAATGTATTCCGGATAACTCGATTGAATTTTATCTGATATTTCCTGAAATTCAATTGGAAAATCTGAATAACATTTGATGTTTTTGAAATACAACTGATTTTTCCCGAAATTTCAATTGAAGATTTCTGAATAACAATTTGAAATGGCGTAGTACACAAGTTTCAGCTTATTCTTGTAACCGAAATTTCATCATTTTCAGAATTTTCTGACAGTTTATGATAACCAATCAAATTTCTTCAATTTGTATCGTATGAACAATACCACCCAATCATGTCAACATTACACTGATATATAGGTACTGATGGATAGTTCATCTCATGGAAAATATCTTATCCTTTGCTGTATGAAGTAGGTACAAATTAATTACAAGACATCAACATAAAACTGCGATTGAGTATTTTCTTTTTATGGCTTTATCTGAGTTGATTGTTTGTTATTCACTTGAAATAGGGAGAAAATATATTTCACATTGACTATATGAAATGATGGGTGAAAAAGCCTCAAGTGTTCACAGATCCTAATTCTCCCAGATCTTTTTTATTCTGATGCTTTCGGAATCTTATTGAAATTCCGCTCTCGCTTTCAAATCTATTCGGAAATTAATTCCAATCTGTCCTGAAGGGTCCATCAAAATGACGTCAAAAATTCATTTCCAGAACCATTCGCTGGGACTTTTTGCAACTCCAAAGTTTCATTGAAGCTTTATTATGAAAGTTTTCATCATAGTAAAAGTTAATAGTCAAACTCTTGGATTGTTTCCAGTTTCTTGTGTCTACCCTAATATGTACTTTCAATTCATTGTCTCCTTGTCCGAGGCACTTTCATCGCGACTAAAGTGATTTCATGATAGAGCAGTTGACAACTTTGTACGTACTTGGCATTGTATTACGTCGAAATGGTTTCAACATTTTCAGCAAGAAGATGCCCAGCTATTATATTATTTCTTTTTATGAGAAAATTACGACCTCTTTAATTTCTTACTGCGCATTATGAAGTGAATTGTTGGAAACTGTTCTCAAGCTTCCGTCAAAACACAATTCTGTGCACAGATAACTAAGTAGAATAGATCGGACACTGACGTTCTATGATTAAAACAACTTTTTGGAACCCCAAGCGGTTGTTGTCTCAACTAATATTTAACAGGTTACTAACTTTATCACCTTTTTCGGCAGGCTCGGCGCTAAATTCAAATTACGTTCTTATTTTGCTTTTTAGGATTTTCAGTAGGCTTACCTATTCTAAATTCTAAGCAATTGAAAACAATAGTCCTTCACAAATATATATTTATTACTGTTCTCTATACAAAAATATACAAATATAATATAAATATACAGAAAATGAGGTAATTGTCTACACTGACCCGAAAATCTCAAAAATTGACGAAAAATTCAGTAAGCACTAACCTTGATATGCAGAATCTGTTTTCAGGTCTTGGTTTTTTTTTCTAAAATACTCAAAGTCATTGAGGGTTATCCTAAACGAACACTTCATTCTTCAAGTCTGTGACGTGGACTTTTGTCATTATGAATACAAAATTCTCGATTTTTTCTTAATTTATAGCCTTCTTTATTACTGAATTTCCCTAAAATGTGATGACTCCTAAGTGCTTACAATCGGTGATATGAATGATATTTGTCATCTACTCATCTTCATTTCTACGTCAACAGCGCAATATAACGTGATTCGTATGACGTAGCAATGAAGATGGCCATCATATCACCGGATTGTACACACTTAGAAATCATCAAATTTTAGGGAAATCCAGTGATGAAGAAGGCTATAAATAAAGAAAAAATCGAGAATTTTGTTATCATAATGAAAAAAAGGCCACGAAACTGAAATATTGTAACGGACTTGAAAATTGAAGTGATGATTTGACCGTCAATTAATTTGAGAATTTTTTTTAGAAGAACCAATACCGACCAGATAAATCTGAAATAAGATTCCTCTTCTGCATATTAAGGTTAGTGCTTACTGAATTTTTCGTCAATTTTCGGATCAGTCTAGACAAATACCAAAAACAAACATATATGTATATTTAAAAGTTTTACCAAAACTGACACAGGGTCGCAAAAAATGCATGTCTCTATTCTCAATAATAGCTGAAATACAGTGCAGTCACACCCAATTTGGGACACAGTGTACATTTAAAAAGTTGGCTTCTCAAGATTTGCTTGTTCTCTTTTTCCTCATAGAGTTTTTGCCTGAATTTTTTTCGGGTTTACAAGTGCAGCATTTAATCTTTCTTGATAGTTCTTGATTTGATACTGCTTCTGGTTTAATTGTATTTTCAGTTGGTAAATCATGTTGTAGAGAATCTGTTCCTGTGCCCTCAAATGTGTTCGTCTCAAACAGTTCAATTTAGAAAGCATCACAGCTCTTTTACCTGTAAAGAATAAATTTTTTCTTAATCACTGAGTAGAAAACATAAATCTGAAAGATTCAGCCAATAAAAAAAAAACAAGAGATGAATGTGGAAAATTATAATTGTACTCACCTGAAGAAATTCTTCTCTCTTTCATTTCTTGGAATTTTGTCACAGATTGTGTTTTACAATGATGAAGAAAGTGGATAATAACTCTCCAATATTTAATAAATAACTAATAACTGTCTTCTTCATATCCATTTGATCTTGTGCATGTAAATACATAATGTAATCAATAATTGTGTGAATTATGTCAATAAAACATATGTTTGACAAACACGAAACACGACTAAAAACCTCAAACAGAGTCATCTATTGACGATATCACTAAATATTGGCGTATGCAGCGACACGAGTATTTGTTGTCTCAACTAAAAACACTATTTGGGGTGGGGATAGGAAGGTGTCAAGACCCTGATTCTGTGTCAGAGATGCATTTGAAAGGCGAGGAGTGAATGAAACCATTGTAAAATGGATGTTTGAGGTATAAACTACGAGAATTGCTAAAGCATCGATGGGCGATAAATGCGTCGGTGTTAAAACTCCTCGTGGTAACCCTCAAGGTGGGGTACTATCCCCCCTATTATTGAGCCTTGTAGTGGATGAACTACTACACAGGCTCACGTTGTTAGGCTTCGACTGTGTGGGCTATGTTGATGACAAAGTCATTATAAATAGAGGCAAATTTTATCAAGAGGCGAAAGCTATCTTTCGTCTGAAAGAATTTCAATTAAAACATTTTCTGGATCATTAAAAAGAATGTCGTCAGTCTACGAGAACAGAATCTAGAAAATATTCATTCAAACTTCGATATGGCTCTTTTTGTACACCAGCGACCAATTGTTCAGGTCAGGAAAGCTTCTCTTGCTTGAAGAAAGTGAAGAAGATATTATAAATGAGTATACGAAGTCTCGCAAAAAAAATTGTAATGTTTCATGATGCAACTAATATAATACTAATGAACAATCAAGAAAGATATATTTATTATGTTGGTTTCGAAAAGTGAGTGTAATAAAAAAATATTTATCAACGTTCGCCAAATGTATATTCGTGATGTAAGATTATCTTACTTCAAAAGTAGTACATATTTAAGATATTTTTACTTAAAATGATGTTTTTTGATAATTCTTTGGTGTAAAAATAAAAAGTTGATGTTACAAGGATTATGGAGGACAAATCATGAAGTGAGAATTGCATTGATAAAAAATTGATAGGATTGTGGGCTAAGGGCTGAGAGGCAGCAAAAATTTAATCTCCTCAGGGGGGCCAAATAATGATTTGATGAGGCGCAGGCTCAAAAACAAGAATGGAATGAAAATCTCAGGGGGGGGTCTACTATATTCCAAACTCAAGTTATGAGGGTTCTAAAATACTACGAATTATAATTATCATATGATTACGATCAACATTTTATTTGGACAAAGTCTGTATAATGCAGTTCCTGTGAAACCTTGAAGCGATATAACTCTCGCGGAGATAAACTTAATCGACTGTCTGAAGAAGCGACGTAGAACAAAAAAGCAGATAACCGCCCTAGGTCTTGGCTGTTGTATCTGCAACAGTAATTTAATGTATATCTGCCTCAACTTGTTTGCAAATTATATAAGGAACGTAGTAGCATAGGTTACGTTCATTAAATTAGAGCCCCGGAGAGAAATGCAGGAAATTAGGAAATGCAGATGCTTCCATTACATAGAATAGTTGAGAGTCGATGAACTTCCAAGAATGGCTGCGGTTTCCCGGAGGAAAATGCTCGTATCCAACGAATGAACAAGTGAACTGCCCTGAGGCAATCCAAAGAGGGGAATTCGATATGGTCCCTGGATGGATCGCAGTAACTCAATTCTGCAGAAATCAGGGCGTATTTGTTACATGAAATGTGTAGAAATATTCCAGGGAAAAACATTTTTATTCTAGGTGATCTACGTAGCATGTTAGTGAGAAAATATCTTGGGGATATTCCAGCCTTTAACGAATTAATTATGAACAAATATTGTTGGTTTGTCCTATATTGAGTTGATTATGAATGTATGAGAAGGGCCTAACGTAAAGGTCTCTACCCAGACGGCACCCTATATTCCCGGAATATTCCTCCAATCTGCCATTAAGCCAAAAGATATTGCAATATGCGAGGCATATGCCAGATATATATCAAATATATCTGCTCTCAAAAGAATATTCCAAATATATGCCATCCCAGATATGTCTGGTATATGCTATGGGAATATCTATATGATATGCGTTTAGAATATTATTCAATAGTATTTATTGGTATATATACATGAATCTTCATGGAATATTATAAACGTTACAAAACCATTTTTGAACGATAATTTTTTAAAGTGTAGGTACTACCACTACCTCGATTTTGCTTTTGTTCGAACTCATCAATAATTGATGAGTTTGTTATTTTCCAGTAAACTGTTAAAGAACTACAAACTTTCTATATAGATTATATTTTCGAGGAATCGCAGTTATCATCAAGTTAATTATAGTTGGATTCAAGTTAAAAAATAACACTTTCATTCGCTTAATAATTTGATCTTATTTATTAAACTGAGTAAACAATGGAATCAATGATTTGTAATTTATTTATATGATTGATACAATGAAATGAAAGAGCAGGCAACAAATTAAACGTTTTTATTTGTGAAAAATGGACATGCTATACTATATCGTATATCGACTGAGAGTCGAGTGACTTTTTAAATAATTGAAATGTTCGATGAAACAGAAAAAGAGGTCCATTATGATTTTGATCTTATAGGAAAGAGATCAAATATATATTTTCAATAAATGGAAAAACAATATATGATATTCGAGCAGATATATGAAAAGGTCGTAGACAAGTTGTCAAAAATCATATATGATAATCAAATATTAGTCAGCAGAGGTGAGAGTAGCTTATTCCACTGGACGATCGAATCACTTTTGCTCATATTTTTGTTTCCATGAAGCTGCCATGTGGTGACAGAGATGTCTGGAACTTAGAATCTTTCTAGTTCAACTTAATACTTCTTGCTTTTCATTGAACCAAATACATTGCATTTCAAACATTTCAGAGCCATTGTAGGTTGAGGAAGTTATGTGGCCACTTCGAACCATATTTTCGCCCTTTCTAGATATTTCCTTGAATTTTATCAAAATATCTGACAGAAATACCAATGACATTATTTCTTCACAGGAATAAAAATAATCCTTTATAAATAAAAAATTAACTATTTTCTGGCCTCTCCCATTCTTAACTCCTGCAATTTCGTTCCCTGAATTTACCGATAAGAATATCAAATTTCGATTTGACTTTTTCTTATGGATGTAAACATTACGTCACGACGTTTTCAGTCAAAATATTCATATTTTTGTTTTGTGGTCTTGGATTAAGGTTATTTGTGTTCTGTGGTTAGTGGTTAGTAGCAGTTTGGCGTTCCAAGATGGTCGTCACGTTGAGATCAAAGATGTTATTGTTTGAGTATTATGTGCAGCCAAGCACATGATAAAAGATCAGACAGACAGACAAGAGCATGAATATCAAATCGGCATTGGTAGGTACTCTTATATTTGGAATGCTTGAAAAAGGTTTGTCAGTTCTTTATCTTTGGTTATGTATATTTACGTTTTTTTCAGGTCAAAGAAATGAGGACTTAACAGTGAGGAAGTAATAGAAAGGATATTTCCTATATTTTTGTTGGGTTGGGAGAAGGCAAAAACAAACTTTTCATCCCTAATAAAATTGTGCAATGTTCTCAAAGGTATAGTATAAATAATTTCAGTGATCATGAAATCCATAATTAAGTTTTATTAATATTTTCAGAGGTTCTTAAGCAGAATGAAAATACTAAATTTGTTACCAAAATTTTGCTTTCAATCCAAACGTAACAACTACAAGAGCATGAGTGGATTATCATTTCAGGTGTAAGTCTCAGCCGAGCTGAACAGGTCGAAAATGTTAGTGGAATTGTTACAGATTCAGACGCAAAACAGGTTTTCTGAGATACTCATCAAAAAGAGGGATCGCAGGCATATATCATCATCTTCAAGAAGGAAGGTTGCCTCGATATAAAATGCCAACACTGCCTATTAAAATTCAAAGTAAGTTTATAAATATCAAACAATTCTAGAACAGACTTCCACTATTACTAGAGCAGTAGACGGCCTCTTATCTTGAAAATCTTAGAATCACTGTTTTTTTCAGGGCCAAATCTGCTAGTTGAGAGAAAGCCAGATCAAAAAAACTTGCTCTGAAATGAGTGAAAGAAAAAGGCGAGGAAGACCAAAATCTACCTGAGAGACCGAGAGAATGGGTGTGGACAGAAGGGGATGGAGACTGGGAACCGGAAATCCGTAGGATCTATGATATATCTATATCAGCACCCCAGAGGTAAAGTGTGCTAAGTCACAATATCAAAATTAGACAAAAGAGAGATTATTCAGTTCGATCATTGTTTCAAAGAATGTGTTCTGCCATTATTTGGCGACTTCATATACCTAGGGAGTCAAAAATGTGTTCCACTAGCTAGAATTTACTAATGTGAATCCAATATTGTAGATAGTTCGTGTCTGAAAAAATGTGACTTAACACACTTTACCTCTGAGGTGCTGATATAGATATAACGTCGGTTTCACAAAACTTTGTTTGTACGATTAAATTACTCAAAACGTGTGATTCGATTGGTTCGATTTACGTGAGGTTTTTAATTGCACAATTAAAGTTTTGTGCTAGTTCACAAACCAAATAATTGAAGTTCACAGTTCAAGATTTATACCATTTAAAATAATACCTCATTGTGTTTTCCCTATTTTTTAGTTTAATTCATCAAATGTTAATTTTTACTTATTCTTAGTTCATATGCCTTGTATTGTTTTGTAAAATACCTAGTTGATTTATATTTATATTTCTACTTTATGTTCATTTTTATAATTTAATGTGATAATTTTGTTAATTATTGTTATTGTACAAAATATTCTTAAAACTGTAATAAATTTTTTTGAAACAATCGAATCAATGCATTATTATTTAGTACCGCTACAAAAATTTACATATATTTAAATATATACAAAGATATTACCAGCATATGGCATGGACAAATCAGGAGATAAAAAGATATTGCCAGCATATATGTAAGGGAGATATTCATAGATGAATCTGTATGGCATATGCCATGGAGATATTTTTGAAGATTATGGGATATTCCTGGCAGATGTTTCATGGTGACCTTGGATATTCCTGATATCTGCCAGGCTTATGCCGTGGGAGATTTGGAATATGTTTGGAATATCTCAATATGCCAGCGGTATATTCATTGCATATGCATGGAATATTTCTGTGCCGTCTGGGTAAAGACGACTGGGCAAGCCTCGGCCAACGTCCTCTCATTGGTGAATCGGGAGCATGCAAAACATAGGCAGGTACAGATAATATACTCCCTGTCAATAAATTCCGGACAGGCAATTAACGCTTATGGTCAAGTGTTAATGAAACTTCTCTTAATGGAGGTCTAGAACCTAGATTCACTTTTCACAAACATGGTCTGATGGTTTCGATGGAAACTAGGACTACATCTGTATTTTGAAGAGTATTCTTAAGCATTCTACAAGTAGATGTAGGCTTTCTTTTCGCTGATACGCTGATGAAACCATTCTGAGCAGGTGTTGTTTTTAGTTTCCCACCAAGCCTTAGTACTTCCAACGCGGAACCTGCCTTCCTGAACCTATTCCAAAGTCGAGACACCACACTTTGGCTGACTTAGACCTTTTCCGCTTCAGCAACCTGTGTTAGGCCATCCTGTAGCATTTCGATAGCCTCGGCGTTTATTAATTAACGTCTAGGCATTTTCAGAAAAATCGTTATAAATTGAAGCCGTTGAAAAACTGATTCAATTTCAAAATAAGAAGCATATGCAAAGAACCGCAAATTTCAGAAAAAAAGCGAATGGATCAAACAAATGTCTCTTATTGAATTTTATCGGATTGTTCCAAATTGTTATTGAGTTTTGAATTATTTCACAGCGATTGAATACGATTTCCCTAACTTTTGTGGAGCAGTATACAGGGTGTACCAAGTTCGACGGCCTATTAGGCGTTTCTGGACAACTGGACCTATTTGAAATCTGAAAATCGAGATTATATTATTGGTTGACATTATCTACCGATCTAAAATATTCTTGGAGCCTGACCACTTCCAGTTATACAGGGAAAGAAGAAAAAATTTTCAAAAATTCTTGTTTCTACTTTTCTGTTTTTGAATTTGATAGAGAATGCAATTCTTAATACATTCGTTTTCAAATCGTTGCATTCGTCGAAATACTTTCCAAAAGATAAAAAAAAAACTGAAGAAAAAAGGGAGATAAGTGTATTCGGTATTATGTTTGTTATTCCTTACCTAGATATCGTAAGCACAATCTCTTTTCACATTTTTGAAGGCGAAGACTGTGGAAATATTGTACGATTTCAGAATTTTGAATAAACCGTCACTGGGTGCTTCAAATGTTGATTCAAAAATTTGGATCAAAATTGGCTCATAACTTTTGTTTTTCGAATTAGAACCCAATTTTTTCATCATTGCGTTGGATTCTGCGGAGAAAAATGATAATTATGTTATAATATGTTGATTCTGACTATTACTAATTCTTGAGTAATTCAGGATTTTCTGTTTTTGTTCATGAAATCTGTTTAATATAAAACAATGATAAATGAATTCAGAAAAGAGGAAATCACTAGTGAGTTATTTGAGTAATTTATTCTCTATGGCCAAGGTCATTGTTGATATGAAACAGATTCTATGAATTTGACGGTACGTACGACATGAAATCAGGAAATCCCGAATAACTCCAAAATTATTAATTTTTAGGGCATTAAATGTTGAAACATTATCACCCTTTTCCTTGGCACAATCCAACGCAATCCTAAAAAAAGGGGTTCTAATTCGAAAAACGAAAGTTATGGGTCAATCTTGATCCTAATTTTTGAACCAACATTTGGAACACCCTGTGCCAGGTTTTTCAAAATTCTGAAAATGTATGATATTTCCACATTCTTCGCCTTCAGAAATGTGAAAACGGTTCGTGCTTACGATATCTAGGTTAGGAATAACAAACATAATACCGAATCAACTTATCTCCCTTTCTTCTTCAGTTTCTTCTCGATATTTTGGAAAGTATTTCGACGAATGCAACAATTTGAGCTGGAATGTATTCAGAATTGCATACTTCATCAAATTCGAAAACAAAAAAAAGTAGATAATGTCAAACAATAACAGAATCCCAATTTCCAGATTTCAAATAGGTCTAGTTCTCCAGAAACGCCTAATAGGCCGTCGAACTTGATACATTCTGTATTTATTAAAGTGTGCACACATTTTGGTTACAGAGAAATTTTTTCAACTACTATTATGAAGAGGCTGTCTCTGTTCTGTTTTTCGTTTGCCTCTGCGGAACATGCAAATGAATAAGTGGCAATCCATTTATTCCTCACGATCTAAAAAAAATTCAAAAAGTATCCTCGGTTGTTTTAAAAGTTATATACCGTTTGTGTTTATAATATTGCCGATTCTTGAAATAACTGAAGTAATTTGCAGTATTCTTAAACCTAGTTTTGGAGCCACTCCATGTGCACTTCGTGAAATAGTGTGTCTAATAATCTTCATTCTTTATCCTCCATCAGGGACCTGTCAATGAAAAGCACACTGCAGATAACACCGTTATTCAATCCGATACTTTACTTTTCCCCGTGAAGCGGTAACTTCGGCGGAACAAACAAGCTCGTAGTAGCTGGAGTTTGGAGATCTTGTTACAAATCCAATACGACAAACGACATCAGAGGAAGAAGAACAAAAAAATTTCCAATTCTCTGGTAAATTTAACTCTGAAGGATCTGCGCTGGGACAGAGACGGAGTTCTAACTTCTCTCCGAAGTAATATTTCACGGTAAAATTGACGAGGTCCGCCTGTTTTCTTACACTTCTTCGGCCGTTAGTTATGTCGGTAAGGTTGTGAGTTGGCCGCAATGGAAATTTATGGGGAAAATACCTTCTGCTAAGGTGCGGAGTGTGTTCATCATATGTTTCACAATCTCGTGGGGGTATATATCATGAACCTCTGAGTTAAATAACTATTCTTCCGTTAGTTTTATCATAATGGAAGGATGGGGTTTATCCCTCCAAATAAATTTTTCATATATTAATAGGAAACGAAGATCCTACTTAGGTGTTTTCTGTTGGAGGAAACAACTCTCTCCTCCTTGTTTGCTATTACACGAAGTTCTGCTTTGATATGTGTTTAATTTATTTTTCATTTGTGTAAGTATCTGGGACATGTTGAAGGAATGAGGAATTCTTTATTATTCTTCAGATGAAAAGGCTCTGAATTGATTTGAGTTCTTTGTGGCCAGTTATAGCGTCTCATGACTTGAATGATTTCTATATGTCAATAAATTCCGGACAGGCAAAGATTTCGAGTTATTTCAGTGGAAAATATGCGTATACGAGAGAAATTCAATCGTCATTCATCAAAATTTCTTTGAAAAATGACAACTTCCGACTAATAAACTCTATCGTGATTTTGTTTGTAGTTTGGTGTACCAGATTCTGAGGAATACTACACTCCCTGTCAATAAATTCTGGACAGGCAAAATTTTTGTCAAATTCAACAACCTGCGAAAATACCTGTAGTTCATCCGTTATACAGGGTGAAACGAAACCTTCTTTTATACCCTTGATTTCTGAACAATCTGTGGTGAATTTGGGGCGGAAAATTTGATATCATTCAATTTTAATTTGCAGTGTAACCCTTTCTCAAAAATCTGTTTTTCGGTCGTTCAATCGAAAGTATTTTTAAATGCTTTAAAAAAAATACAACACTTTTTCAAAGAAAGTGTTGCATTTTTTCAATTCTCATAATAATTTAAAATATTACAATATCTTATCAACTAGTAAACAAATTCTGTTATTGCAGAACAATACTAGGCCTCAAGTTGCAAGGGTTGTAACAGAATACTTTGAAGGGGCGAATATTCAACGATTCGTGTGACCAGCCAGAAGGCCGGATTTGATTCCAATTGAACATGTATGGGATATGCTAGGTAGACATATTCGAAATCGGCAGCCCAACACCTTGCCCGATTTACAAAGAGTCCTTCTTGAAGAACGGAAAAATATTCCCCCAGAAGCAATTCGGAAATGCATTGAAAGTATGCCACGTCGTATGGTAGAAGTGATGAAAAAAGGAGGTGGAAGTACACGCTATTAATTTTCAGATGTTTGTTAATGTCTATAAGGTATCGTAAGGTTTCAAAATTTGAATCTTTTTTTTAAAGCAGATACTGACGTAAATCAAAAAACTTTTTGTTAAGAAAAGGCCACAGTTGAAACTAAAACTGACTGATATCAAATTTCTCGCCTCAAATTCACCACACGGTGTTTAGAAATGAAGGGTATAAAACGAGGTTCTGTTTCACCTGTATACCGGATGAACAACAGGTATTTTCGCAAAGTCAATTTCAGGTTAATATAACAAGACCCAATACTGTACCTGATGAAACTCTCAACAAAATCGGAGAACCACGAAAAAAGATACAGGGTGTTGAATTTGACGAAAATTATGCCTGTTCTGAATTTATTGACGGGGAGTGTATATATTATGAATATTTATAAGAAACGAAGATCTTACTTTAGGCGTTTTCCGTTGGAGGAAACAACTCTCTCCTCCTTGTTTGCTATTACTCGAAGTTCTGTTGTGATGTGTGTTTAATTTATTTTTCATTTGTGTTAGTATCTAGGGCATGTTGAAGGAATGAGGAATTCTTTAATATTCAATCGAGATGAAGAAGCTCTGAATTAATTTGAGGTCTTAGTGGCCAGATATAGCGTCTGATGACTTGAATGATTTCTATCCGAATCAATTCAAACCCTCACATTCCTTTAGCCCGAAGATTTTTATCCGGTTAATTAAATGCTTGTCTCCACATGAGATCTAATAACTTTTTGACAATATTAGAAATACGGCCTTGTCTTGGCAATATTTTACATGAAACTCTTTTTGGTTGAGTAACATTTACAAAAGTTTTTCATTTCAATCAATAATTTTCATTGCTTCGTTGTAAAAAATGAAGCTTTGCAGATGATGAATGAAAATGAAACTATTTATGATCCTCAGAAATACACATGAAAAAATTTCGAAAATTCATGCAATCTCCATTAATTCATGAATGAGTGTTACCAGTGAAATCCACAGATCCTAATTGAAGTTTGGCAACGGAGAATAATTCGCAGCAAATAATGTAGATGTTTTATATTTCATTATATTTTGGTATACCATTTCGGTATTATGTCGATAACCTGTTTTGTGATTTACCAATTTATTACATTTCCATTTCAATATTTTGTCTATTTATTTCGTGCAGATTGATTTTTCCATGGATCAATTTTTTTCAATTCATATGTTATGACTGAAGACCAATCCTTTTTTTTTTAATTCCGCAAAGTTTGATGGAGTTCAGAAATTGTCTAACGAAGAAGTTTGATAGACCTTGAAACGTTAGAAAGCTACTAATTCAGCATCTCAATGGACGTTGTTAGTTTGTTTTATTGTCCAAGTTAATGAGGAATGTTCACATTTTTCAATTTCTACATATTCCTATTCTCCGTAGAAAATGAAAATATTGTGTCCAAAAATTATTTGAATACTTCAAAAAGCGCCCGAGATATCGAGTTATAAACATGAGTTCAATGGATTCGTGTGACGTCACTTTACATCCAACGACTTGCCAGGTTCAGTACGTAGCCGGGTCCAATATAAGGGCCTTTCGTCTCACGGAGTGCGATTTGCGAATGTAGTATGACGTCACATCGCCGCGAGGAATTGAATATTCACGGGGTTGTAAAATCTACTAGGTCTTTTCGACTAAACCAAAAACTAGTGACTTCATATACATATAGGTTATACTGTGACGAAGTTTCGATCGATTTTGCATACCTGTGAACATTCCTCATTCTGGAGTCCTAGGGATAAGTCCAATCTTCTACACTCAATTATCTATTTTATCTAAAAGAAACACTTTTACTCGTATATTCGGATTTTTCGTTGACTCTCGAATGGAAAACCTGCGAATTTTCAACTGTCTGTTAATGCACGAAGCAATACAAATGGCGTTATTCCATTCAAATCTCCTATATTGTCATTTTTTCATGCTAATCTTATGAAAGATGTAACATTCAAAAAAGGTATGATGAGCCAGTTCTACCTCACATCTGACTAGATCATTTAATAGTTCTACTGCGGTGTAATTAGTTTTTACCTTCTAGCAGCAAGCCTAATCCAATCATGAGCGATTCAAACAAGCTTACACACCCCATTTAGCACCCTATTAAACACATAATAATCGCAGAAATTAGCAATTAGACTCGTATCTACCTGTGATTGGTTGAAATATCATATTGCAGATAATTCCTGAGCACCCATCTGAAGATTCTACACAACAACGTATTATATACACCTAATAGAAACTCGCGACACGGTAGCTCAATATTGGGCATTATATTCAGGGAGAACTAATTAGATGAATACAGGAGCAAAATTAAGATTTAATCTAGCGGCTGGAAATTCATCATTGTACACAATTGACGGGCCTGTTCATTTGGGCCGTACACTGTGCATGAACAGTTCGATAATGAATTACACTTGGGAATCTTCAGTGTTGGGTGTTTCCGATTTCCTCATGATGTACATTAACCTCAATGTAATTCTCGCTGCGATTGGAGGACTAATGCAAACAATTTCCTTATCAATTCTGAACACGAAAATGAGTGAGTTTGCGAAAATGAGCGCATCACATGAAGAATTGTTCTTCTTTTAGATTTCAGAATGGTTTTCGAAGGTACTGTTAGATTGTAATTGATGAAAGAGTCAGAAGGCGACTGAGTTCCTAGATACAGATATTAAACCATAATCTATACAGGGTGTCCGGAGAATAACTGTACATACTCTTACCAGAGACAGAGTTGGACTAGGTGATTACTGATTGACTATAAAAAAATTATTTCTGGATTTCCCTAGAAAGCTACAGGGTGATTTCCCAACTTCATGGAAATACTAAGATCATCATAAAATCCAAACTTATTGACGAATATAATTGAAACTTGGGAGGTTATTGGCACATGCTAAGGTCGAGTCAGAAAGATATCCATGATTTCATTATTCCAGGGCCGGATTCATTAATCTTCATTTAAAGTGTTCAGGGTAAAACAAAAACTTTGTATATCGAATAACAAATAATTGATTTGCTTTTTATGAAGAAGCTAAATTATGTTTCAATTTGTGGTATCGCTTAAAGTTGTCACATCAACAATTATTCTGTTATGAATTTGGATAAGGTTCGAAAAATTGAATTTATTTACCTGAACAGGACTTGCCGATCTCATTGCGTTGGAGTAAATGAAGGTATATTTCGAAAAAAAAATTGGAAGTGTACAGGGTATACATAAGTATATTTCAAAATTATTCGTATGTATACCGGGTGTTCGACAACAAAGATATAGACCAAAGTTACACTTCTTCCAATGTAAAAACCTCAAACTGAATGAGTAAATCGGGGAGTAACTCCAGATTTCAACCCGCTAGATTATTTTTTATGGGGAAAATTGAAGTATGGTATATTCTGATGAAATCTAGTCAAGAGAACAGCTGATGAACAGAATTATCAACTGTTGCGATATTTAAGAAATAATGGCGATATGATTCGCAAGGCTGTATCCAATTTGAACATTCGGCAAGAGAAATGTATACAAGCTAATGGTTTTCATTTCGAACAGCAATTAATTCGTTCCTATTTTAATTTTTATCAGGTACTCTTTACTGTATATCAGTTTCTTTCATTTGTTTTTGTTTCGTTATGGAATGTGCTTATTAAAGCTCTGAACTGTTTTGAAAATTTTCTACTAATACTTCCGCATTTTATATTCAAACATGAGATTTTCAGTTCTCTTCATGGTAAAAATTCAATTTTTCGAACTTTATCCAAATTCAAAAATTCATAAAAATAATTGTTGATGCAACAACTTTAAGCGATACCACAAATTAAAGCATAATTTAACTTCTTTCTAAAAAGTAAATCAATTATTTGTAATTCGAAATACAAAGTGTTTGTTTTACCCTGAACACTTTAAATGAAGATTAATGAGTCCGGCCCTGGAATAATGAATAAATTAATATCTTTCTGACTCGACCTTAGCATGTGAGAATAACCTCCAAAGTTTCAATAATATCCGTCAATTAGTTTGGATTTCATGATGGTCTAATTATTTCCATGAAGTTGGAAAATCACCGTGTAGCTTTCTAGGGAAATCCAGAAATTAATTTTTTATAGTCAATCAGTAATCACCTAGTCCAACTCTATCTCTGATAAGAGTATGTACAGTTTTTCCCCGGACACCCTGTATATAATCTGTCCTAATCATATACCTGAACTTTTGTTCAAATCGCAGTCTTCTTTTCATATGAACATTGAGATATTCTGGTATTGAATAATTTCCAAGTTATATAACATATAAAGTGCAAAGACTTGCCTTCTTAATATTTTTCTCGAGGTTTTGCCAATTTAAAGAATTTCACATGTCGGCATGTATTTATTACAATACAACAATACATGCATTATTTCATTTTGCTATAATTGGAGTTCATGTTTTGGAAGTTGATACATCCAAAGAATTCATTTTTATATCTGACTCTCATAAAATACGATAGTATCATGGTTCGTACCAAGCAGTTGAACAAGCTGCCCACAGATACAGGGTGTTTCAAATGAGTTACGTTAACTTTGAATTCGGCTTAAGTTTAGTACTAAGTTCTACTTAGTACGAATCGTGTAACTAGCGGCCTCTACGAGTGTCAGACATAAACACGAAAACATTTGTTGTTTCAGCTTCCAGAACATATTGGTATAAAATTCCAGTACAATGTTTCTAACTTTAGAATATACAGGATGTTTCACCGGTGAATCAACATTCAGTAACCTGAGCTAGAACGACTCTAGGCGAGTTAAAAAAACCCATATATGTTAAATCTAATCAATTCCTCAACCGAGATACAGGGTGGTTCACGTTTTCACCAAAATTTCAATTGCTGATTACTTTTGAACCAACTGGTATATTTCTTGATATCTGGAACGTATAGTAACCTTACACAGGTCGATTGATTCATATTTGAATTCCTGAAAAAATCCAGGTCTGTTTTTGAAAAATTTAGGGTTTCTTCCAAGCTGAGAATCAACACCCTCCAATTGAATATTTGAATTCCAATATTTTCATAGAAACCTAGTTCATTGTAATCAAATTGGAACAAATTTTCCTAGAAATATTGCATTTTGCAATATTCTACTTCGAAATCAAAGGTTTGATTGAGAAAAATTCATTTGTATCTATTGTATTCCACAAGGGTTGTTTCAAGTAGACAGCACGTCCTACCAAGACGGCATACATGGGATCTGTAATAAAATTTCCTTCAAAATCATCTTCCTGTATAACTTCAAGGTACCCACATTGCGGGAATGCATTTTCAGCATGATGGAGCTTCACCCCATTTCAGAGTAATGTTCAGATATTTTTGAGATCATAACATTCAAAATCTGTGGAAAGTCACTTAACTGCATTCCTAGATCACCAGAGTTCAACACTGTTGATCATTTCATTTGGAGATATTTGAAATGTTCAAGATATTTATCTGTAATAAAAAACGTTATAATCCAGATATGATCAAAAAGGTATGAGACATAATTCGGAGCATGTGCATTGAAAACTGTGTTACTTTCCAGAACCTTCTATTAATCACGTTGAGTGTTTATGTTTTTTAGTTTTTTTCATCTATTCATTCATCGTTGTTAAGAAATAAAGTTTTATCAATCAAAAAATTTTTTCAAAAACACATTGAAATGATTCTTCAGAATATTATAAAATTCAATTTCATCACAATATACAGGGTGATTCACTTATCTTCGTAACTCCATTTTTCTTGAGAACGTCTGAATATTTTTTCATTCTGTGAATGGCGTTTTTAACAAGTCAATGTCGACTTGAGATACGCAAAAAAAAATCTGCGGAATAAATTAAGACGCCAGGCGTCGGGGCGCTCTCGAAAATTTTTTCTCCAGGGACATACCTTTTTTATCATGTTATTCAAAAGATAATTTTATTCTGAACATTTCTTTCGAATACTATTTTTATTGATTTCTAACCGTCAGCGATCTGCAGCGTGTTTCATGTTAATTCTGTTCTATTCATTTTTTTTGTGTATTGTGGTAGTATGCTTTTATTTGGAAACAGATTGAAATCATGGAGGCTCATAGTTTACTCTCTGACTAGTACCCTCAAAAATATGGTATACCAAACTGATTCTTATAACTTGGACCATTTGGAAATAAAGATAAGAAACGTATGTGCCCAAATAGACCCTTATATTCTGACCAAAGTAACTTATAATTAAATAGAGCTGCGTATCTCAAGCTGGCATTGACTTATTTAAAACGCTATTCACAGAATGAAAAAATATTCGGTCGTTTTCAAGAAAATTATACCAAGATAAGTGAAACACCCTGTACGGTTTTTCTGAGAATTTGATGGAACTCTTATATTCAATTGGATCTTTCCCTGAAGTTTTCTTTGAGCAAAATCACTTGCTAGACAATGAAATCTACTGAACCCCAAAGAAAATTTACTGCTCTTTTCGAATATGTCAATAAAATCCCAAAATTCGAATATACAAGGTGTTAAGTCTCAGCTTGGAAGACCAAGAATTTCTCAGGAATTGAAATATGAATCGATCGACCTGTTAGAGATTACCAAACATTCCAAGTATCAACCGAATATACCGGTTGGTTCAAAAGTTATTAGCCATTGAAATTTTTGGTGAATACATGCATCACCCTGTATATCGGTTATAGAACTGATAAGACCTAACATATATAGATTTTGTGGACTCGCCTAGGGTAGTTCTAGCTCAGGTTATCGTATATCAATTTACCAATGAAACACCCTGTATATATGCATTATTTTCAGAATCTATTCACTGGATTCACTCGTTTGAATCAGGAGTACTTGGATGAATTCTTTTCTGAAAAACTTGAAAATAGTTGGGCCATATATCTTTCCCCATATTTCTTTTGAAATTCTCCTGACTAATTGATTCCTTCATAAACTAATATATGTATAGTAGGATGTCCAGAAATGGGTGGTCCATAGACTACCTCTAGAAATTTTTGAAAGACGAATTGCTTCAATTCGTCAGGTTTAGTATTCGGTGCTAGTGTGGTAACTTGGAATGATACGTTTTCAGGTACTCATTTCCTTATTCTTGTGTAGACCAAAAGCAAATTTTCGTTCACGTCTACACTTTACTTCAGTCCAACTTTGATGAGGAACATTCGAATTTCTATGTGTTTAC
This sequence comes from Hippodamia convergens, assembly GCA_038502775.1. Classification (NCBI taxonomy): domain Eukaryota; kingdom Metazoa; phylum Arthropoda; class Insecta; order Coleoptera; family Coccinellidae; genus Hippodamia; species Hippodamia convergens. Next base: position 26,337 of record JAVSIQ010000184.1, read on the forward strand.
ATTCCTCAGATTTGGCATATTTGTAATTCGAAATCATAATCTTTTTCTGTAGGTCCTTTGAATATTTCATTTATGGAATAATTTATCCGTTATATCTAGATAATATCATAACTTCTTGAACCATATGATGTTCATATATCAAACGATCAACTGGAATGAAACTGGTGAAAACGTAGTTCGTCGAAATGTGCTAGACTTCATCCAGCTCATATTTTTTCATTATCTCACCCATGAAAATTCCAGAACGGAAACTATTGCGATAGGGCAGTTCTAGCTCAGGTTACAGTATGTTAATTAACCAATGAAACACCATATATATGAGAATTATTTTCAGAATCGATTCACTTGATTGAATCAGAAGTACTTGAGGTAATCTTGGATAGATTCTCTTCTGAAAAAACTTGAAAATAGTAGGGCCATATATCTTTCCCCCATATTTCTTTTGAAATTCTCCTGACTAATTGATTCCTTCATAAACTAATATATGTATAGTAGGATGTCCAGAAATGGGTGGTCCATAGATTACCTCTAGAAATTTTTGAAAGACGAATTGCTTCAATTCGTCAGGTTTAGTATTCGGTGCTAGTCTGGTAACTTGGAATGATACGATTTCAGGTACTCATTTCCTTATTCTTGTGTAGACCAAAAGCAAATTGTCGTTCACGTCTACACTTTACTTCAGTCCAACTTTGATGAGGAACATTCGAATTTCTATGTGTTTACATTCCCCAGATTTGGCATATTTGTAATTCGAAATCATAATCTTTTTCTGTAGGTCCTTTGAATATTTCATTTATGGAATAATTTATCCGTTATATCTAGATAATATCATAACTTCTTGAACCATATGATGTTCATATATCAAACGATCAACTGGAATGAAACTGGTGAAAACGTAGTTCGTCGAAATGTGCTAGACTTCATCCAGCTCATATTTATTCATTATCATACCCATAAAAATTGCAGAAAGGAAACTATGGCGTCAGTTCCTCACATGAAGCCGATGTAGGCGAGCAACTTAGGCAAAGTGGGGCAATTTCCTCTTGACAGGGTTGAAGAATGGTTCTGCCCCGAGGATTCCCCAAGATCCTACGGTATGCGTTGCGGGGGCAAGCTGCAATAAAAAAAGTTTCATAAATTGAGTTGCACGGAACTTCGGATGAATATTGTTGGTATTACGTTCATTTTGCAAGAGATGAGAAAACGAGATATGTGGAAAATCGCCTGTTTCCTCGGCAAGACATAATAGGCCTTTTTTCGGAACAATTTCAACCAGAGGAGAATGTATGGGGAATGGCTCGGCATTAAACAGTTATGTAGAACAATTTTCCGTCGACGCAAGACGGTAAATAAGGGGAGAAATAATTCTAGCGTCGCGGGAGTTTCTGGTTACGGAATTTTTTTGCCATAAGTTCTCATTTTGATATACGAATTCCTCGTTTTTTTTATTGTACTTGATTAAATAAAACCCAGAAAAATGGTATTGTTCTAATTTTTTATTCATAGAAGATTGTATTCCACTGTAATTTCATCTCGTTCTCAGTGGCGTAACGTACACAACCCCCAGCAGTTCGAGATCTGGGGATCGGTTGTTGAACCTTCTATTGAATTTTTTCCTTATCTTTTGAAGAGAGTAAAAACTAATATTCTGCTAATGTTATATATTTATATATAGATTTGAAATTATAGAGGCTTATAAGACAGCAAAAATTTATTAATGTTCGATATGATTGCTAAGTCTAAAAATCAAATTCAATTAACAGTTAACATGATGAAATAGATGATCATATAAATGTGATTTATAACGAAATTTCGAAGTATGTATATATTGGTTCAAATCAATGCAATTCGATTTTTTCTCATGCACTACGGGACTAAAGGATTGAAGGATCAAAATGAAATTTAAATTTTTTATAGCATCCACAGTTTTTGAGATATTTTAGAAAAACTAACAACAACAAAATTTCAAGCTTTTTCGGTTTTCGTTTTTTTTGTCCACGAGCGTCAGAAAAATTTTTGGTGATTATAAAGTTTCCTGCCCACTCGTTTTTTTTTTGGATTTTTTTGTATTTTTTTGTGATAAGGAGGTAAAGAAAATGAACCTAACCTAACCTTACTTAACCTAACGTGAATGCAGATCGATGTTTTATTATTTTATGAAATTTTTTTCTAATTAAAAAAATTTTTTTTCAACTTTTCGTAGGGAAAATGAACCTGACCTTACCTAACATAACCTAACCTAACCTTGTTAAACAAAACCATATGTACGATATGTAAGACTAAATCAGAGCCGTATCCGAGGTAAATGGAGTATATTTATGAGCTTCATGTATTTTTTTTCTCGTAAATAACTGCCTCCCCAGAGCTGTAATTGAGACTGTGGTATCAGGAAATCCTGTAGATTTACTGTGCAAAATATTTTCAAAATCGGTGACGGGGCGATAAAACTTATAATGAAAAGAGTTTAACGACGTTCATAATCCGCCGAAGAAAATATCCAATAATATGGACTAGTGAAAATCTAGATCATGAAGTAAACTGCAGGAAACGTGCTGCCATCGAACCAACGTAGCAATAGACTAGTTTTTGGGTTGTTATCCGTCATCAGTACTGCTTAACGTCTTCGTCGATGACAACCAAAATGAGCCGCAGACCTTAATTCAATGCTGTTATGCACTTTCCAGATATGAAAAAGAAAAGTGCCATCTAGCGGAGAAACGTCTGCACCTCACTCCTACAGAAAATCTTCATGAAATAGATTCCCACGGAATGCAAGAAAAATGAGAATTTTTCCATTTTTTGTGTACTAGCTCACATATTAAATTTCAACTTAATAGGACGTCGGGAAATACCCTAACAGTTTTTATGATCATCAGTGAATGAGTGACGAAATCGGGAGTTCTGAGATATCTATTGAATCAATGTGATATTCCAGAGAGTGCTGAAATAATTATCTTGCTGTTATTATTTTTATCTAACCAATCAGATGACAACTGGCGCGAATATAAGAACAAAAACAGAGAAGTAAGACGGATCATCAAGCATGAAAAGGAACAATTGTGGGGACGTAAGTGCAGTGAGGTGGAGAGTTTGATAGGAGGATCCAGAAGCACCGAAATATGGCGTATGATTAGACGGATGAAAACAAACCGTTCAGATCACATATCCCATAAAATACCAGTGGACAGATGGAAACAATTCTATGAGGAATTGCTCGTGGAAAACAGAGTCGAACATCAACAAGACACCACGTATGACCATGAAGTACATAATAGTATAATCTTGTCGAGTCAAGAAGTTGAGGAGAATTTAAAATCAATGAAAAATGGCAGATCACCTGGGCCAGGAAATATACCTGCTGAACTTCTTAAATATGGGGGAAATGGTCTGATTTGCCGTCTCACAAATCTTTTTAATCATTGTTGTCAGATGTGTAAATTACCAAAGGAAATCAAGGTTTCCCACATTGTGCCATTGTTCAAGAAGGGCGATAGAAACAACCCTGGGTGCTATAGAGGTCTTAGTGTCAATGGATCAATCAGTCGGCTCTTTGGAAGAATCCTGCATAATAGACTCAGAAATAATATTGGTCATACAATTGGTGAAGATCAGAGTGGATTCATTCCAGGACGATCCTGTAATGATAATTTATTTGTTCTTCAGCAAATAATGGAAAAGAAAATATCGGTTGATCAGGAGGTGCACCTTGCATTTGTTGACCTGGAGAAGGCCTATGACTCCATCCCTAGGGCCCGTTTGTGGGAGGCTCTTAATGTTCTCAATACTGACGGGTCTCTTGTCTCTATGATTCAGGAATTTTATAAAGAAAATATATCTCGTGTCAGAATTGGAAGAGAGCTGTCGGAGCCGATACTAACAACTAAAGGCTTAAGGCAAGGATGTAGTCTATCACCGCTTTTATTCAATGCCTATGTTGAAGTAGCTCTTAAACGTTGGAAGCGAAATTGTCAAGGCATGGGAATTCCAATTGGAAACGAACATCTTTTCTCGTTGAACTTCGCAGATGATCAGGTGGTGCTGGCACAAGACTCTTTCGATTTAGAATTCATGCTGAAGAGACTCCACAATGAATATGAAAACTGGGGTTTACATGTAAGTTCAGAAAAAACAGAATATCTAGCTGTGAACACCGAAGCAAGATTTCAAGTTCTAATTAGTGATGAAGTTGCTATCAAACAGGTGGATAGTTTTAAGTATCTTGGAGTTACAGTGACCAAAGACGGCATAGGAAGAGAAGAAATAAGAAAGAGAATAAGAAATGGCAAAAGGATTATAGGATGCCTGAATAGTCTATGGTGGGACAAACATATTTCCCATAAGACTAAAAAACGAATTGGCCAAGCTTTTGTAGAGTCAACGCTTCGTTATGGCGCTGAACACTGGGTTATGGGTGCTGATATGAAGCGCAGTGTGTTAGCAGTAGAGATGGATTATTTGCGAAGAAGTGCTGGTATATCAAGACTGGAGAGGAGAACCAACTTTGAAATAAGGCAAATCATGAAAGCTGATGACACGGTGTTAGATAGAGTTGAGAGACAAGGTTTGAGATGGTTTGGACATGTTATAAGAATGCCTGAAGATCAATGGCCAAAAAGATTATTTGAGTGGACTCCTGTTGGCCGCAGAAGCAGGGGCAGACCAAGAAGATCTTGGATAGGGTTCATGAAGGAAATAATGACAGCTCGGAACTTACGACAGGAAGATGCATGGGATAGGGAGGTCTGGAAGAGGGAAACGGGAAGACGGCACTTAGCTGTACCTTACGCTATAATATTGTATAATTTTTTATTATATTGTGTTGTAGTTTATATCCCGTAATATATATATATCATTTTTATCTTCTGCAAAAATGAAAATTCGTAGAGTATGTTTAACCCAATAAATTTCCAAATCTTTCAGTTAGTTATAATTCCCCGTGAACTCCATACATAATTGTTAATTCATACTGGAGTACCTACTTCGAAACCACGAAGATATGTTGACTTCCCTGAATCCCACACCGCATATTCGTAATTAGAAACCTTCACATAGCACTCTGAACACAGAGTCATGATCCATAATCCTCAACGATTGCAACAGCACAATCGTTTGGTTTGCATTATTCGAACCTGAATGCGATTCTGCCTCGTAATTATAGCGCACTGGAAACTGAAAACTGGTGAAATATGGAGTGAGAAGAAAGGAAGGAAGTTGTGCATTATCTCAGACCGGGATCATAATCAGGGTCTGAAGAGGTTGCGAGGGGTTCTACGAGGAGAGGGGGAAAAGATGGCGAAGCATAGCAGAATACAGGAGTTACATTAGCAGCATCGCTGTTCTATTGATGAATCTTCAAATGATGCGAAGTCACGTCTTAATTAATAAGAGTGCAGTTGGAGTATATGACTTTCAGAAGTACTAGCTTCTACTTCGTAAAATAATTTGATTTATCATCTATGTCTCTACCCAACTCATGAAATCCAAATTGAGAATGAGGAGTAGAATTTCATGAGGACGCCACCTGTTGTTGATTCTGATAACTCTATTGTATCAGATACTTTGTTTAATGATCGAGTCAAAGATTATAGAGTTAGATTACATCTGTGGTACTAAAATCCGACTTTAATTTTTGGCTAGTTTCTTACTTTTGACACCTAGGTGGCGCTGAAAACAGAATTCAGTACAGAAAACCATTTTAATAGGCGCGTAATTCGAAATATAATTTTTATGAATTTCCATTAAATTGAGTATTCTTTGAGAGAGTATTCTTTTAGAGAAAACAAAAGCAGTGCTCCGTTTTTTGATCAGGATGATATTTTCCATCTACACATTGTTTTGAATCAAAATGAAATACGCTTCTGGATTCTTTATATTTTTATTTGAAATGATTGTGTAAAATCAACTACAATACAATGATTATGAAATTGAGAACATTTCAAAAATTTATTCTCATATTAGAGAATTATGTATTATAACAATTTCAAGAACTTATTCATATAGTGAACTCCCGCTAAATCGAACTTTCATAAGTCAAACAGTTGTTCTGGACCCGATTCAAACATATCTTACCCAGTGTATTTTAACCTCAATGAGTCTAGAAGGTATAGTAGATGAGTTGAACTGCTGAAAGGGTCGTCAATAGAACCACCACCTCTATAAGTCGTTCTTCTGACCCCTCTATGAGGGGAACTTTTTGATCTAACGACCGAAGAAATTTCGGTTCGCAAACAAATTATCCAGAACAATATATTTTTGCCCGAAACCTCTATCCATTTGACAACACTGAAAATAAAAAGCAATGAACAAGACAGTTAAATCATACGAGTTTCAAAACTTACATTTTCATTCTCTTTGGTAATGAAAAAAATGCACATTCAAGATTATTCTTTCTATTATTTCTGCAATTTATCACCATGCATTTCGAATGTTGGCCAGTCTTTAACACAAAATTTATAACAGAAAAACACACAAACCAAGATTATGGAGTGAGCTAGGTACTACTCTTGAAGATTTCGAGATATTTCAGTGGAAAATACGCGAGAAAATACAATCATCATTCAGCAGAAATATTTATTCAAGTATTTCTTTCGGAATTGACAACAGCCTACTAATAATCTCTATATAATCTATGCCACATGGACCGTAATTAAATATTTTAACCATAACCCGATTACTTTTGGAAAACAGATGTCGCTGACATCACTGTAGTCGCTTCGCTTCCCATCTTTATATTTTATAATCTTTGGATCGAGTCAAAAGGAAAATTGGAATTTATGAGCCTCCTTTTGGGGATAAATAGGTTGGAATTATCGTAACTCTACTCCAAGTTTTGTGATTGTACGCTGTGTCCCATTTTAATAGAGATTGCATTGTATCTCAGTCTGCGCTGTTTTTAAAGATGGATACGAACAGAAATATAACATCTACTTTTATTCCCAAAATATTCACTTTTAGAGATGAGCCTGAGTATATTACAGTAAATCAGTATTCACTACCAGAGAGACATGAGATTGTTCAATTCTGGTGTTACGTCAATGTAGAAATGTCTGAAATTTTTCTAAGGTTAAAGAAAAATCACGCCTTTTCACGTTGGTCACCAATTGTGTATGGTTAAAGGTACATTGTGTAAGTAATGATTTAACACTGAATGCCCCAGCTAGTCAGAACATGAAACCACCTTACATTCTACTCTGGATAATGATAATCAAAACTTGAACAGTCTAGATTTATTCCTCTATATTGAAAATAGCTCTTTACAATATCTACTATTACACATTGAAACATCAAAACATGAGGACAAGAATATCTACAATTATGAGCGTAAGTCCTTCTAAGTTAACTCATCTTATCAGAATAATGCCAGGTAAGGAAAGTGATTATACCTTGACTTCTTCGAGAATTGAGATACAGTAGACTTCCAGTTCTTTTCCAACTAGAATGATGACTTTCCACATCTCCTCCAAAGCTGAAATTCCTCAATGTCCAGAAAGACGTTGTAATTTTTCCAGAAATGACGATGTTGCAGAAGGTAAAAGTTTATTTCCCTACAAAGGTTGAAGGTCAAGTGAAGGTACCTTCCAAAAGGTATTGAAGGCTTGGCTCCATCCAAAACGGTGCCGGAGCCTTAGCTCCTTCAAAAAAGGCTATTGAAAAATATTAGCATGAGTTTTTTTCGCATCGGCAGGCTTCCACATATCCCTGATCATCTTAATTCACATAAGAAAAATTCAAGAATTGAAAAAATGTCCACGTGTTCACCGAAACATTGGCACAGATGAATTGAGAAATTGAAAATCAGAGAATCGAGGAATTGCGAAATGTTCACAATCAATCAATCAATTATAACATAGATTCACTGATCTAGAAAGAAAGTAGATTCATTAGATGATTGAGGAAATCAGATAAAAAGTGTACTTTACTTCACATAAAACATCGAACTATGAGCAGAGATATATGGTTGTCTGAGATTACATATTTATGAAGTGGAACTGAGAATACACCAGAATAGTGATGACAAGAGATGTACAATTATTCAATCAGCTGATTTCCGGAGAACATAGAGATGAACTGGGAGTCGACCTAGCCATAAGGGTGAACAGGGGTGCATCGTTAAATTTTCAGCACATTCGATTCATATAGATAATGAGAAAAAACGAGAAAGATACGTTGTGAACAAAATATTCAGTTCTAAGAATTCCTGCATATGCTGTAGAAAAATTATTGCATTCAAATCTTGTTTCTTCATTCATGCTATATGAAATGTGGTTCTTGGTAAGGTATCTTGAAAAAACTAAATTTTTTTGAGAATGGGGGTAATAACTATTGTAACGAATATCTAGAGACTTCCGGGTTTCTGAGCTTACCACATGTGTAGGCAGTTTTCATTGCTGATACACTGGGCTAAACAATTGAAGAACAGATAACTGTTCAAAATTGTTTTTTCAACAGGCTATATCTCAGTGAAAAATGGTTGTGTCGAATATAAAAAACCAAATTCTGAAGCTTGAAGACTCTAGTTTCTGAAATCATTGATCAACATTTTTCAGAGTGCTGGTGGCCATGCAATCAATCATTGGATAAATCACGAAGGAAAAATTTTGAAAATTATTCGAATTTTTATTTTTTGCTTAACGGTCACGGAGAGTTTTTTCTAGCTAGACCGATGCAATGTCGCATAACCTGTTCATTCAGCTCTTATTTTATTTTAACGACTTTCGAAATATTCAGTTTTGAATGCAAAATGATCCTAGCAAGCCGAAAGGCAATTTCTTTTTCTACAGAAAATTATCCACAAAACCTGTTTTGTCCAATTGAAAACATTTTTTTTCACCTGTCACATAATGGCAAAAGAGCACAAAAGTGACATTTTGCAATTTTTTAGTTAATGGACTGTATCATCTTCAATATCGTGGAAAGAGCTTAGGTTATAAAAAATTTGGCAAACTGATGTTCCCCAAAGTCCCCCCCAAATCTTTCTCGAGATTTTAAATCTCTGTTGTTTCGTTGTTTCATACTCAGAACCGATGATTTTAGAGTGTCTCAAAAAATTGTGAATCTTTTTCGTTCAATGTTGTAATGTCCGTTTTCGCCTGAAAGTTTGCCACTAGACGGGTAATTATTCTTCATTTAATTGTTTTCCTAATACAACCTACATTTACTCTTCCAGGAAAACCCTGAAGATGGTCTTTTAATATGGACGAAAGCGCTCGGTTTTCGACAAAAAAAATAATTTCACACCGAAGTACTCAAATTTATTAATTTTGATTTAATCTCTCGGTATGCCAACCATCCTCGTAATAAAAAGGGATGGGCAATATTCTTAGATTTTTTAGTTCTTCTTGATATTATTCCATTTTTATTCCGTAGCAGTCGGGAGCATTTCAACATTGATTGGCAACGTTGATTCCGAATTTTCTAATGCTCTCTTTCCTTTAAATATCCAAACTCCATCACCACTAATTGGAATTCAAGTCGAATCGAACTCATTACAGAACAACCAATCCTCATAAGTAACGGTGGAGACCTGCAGGATTTCGTTTTCAGGAAATTAGCATTTTCACCGTGAACTCTGGCACGATGTTGTGTCCGTGAAAATGCGCGGATTTCAGAAACGGCTAATTTCGCATTCTACATCAACAACGCGATGGCTGAATGCTTCATTCTTAAGGCTTCATTAAAGGTAAAGCCTCTAACTAATGAATATCTAAAGTACAACTTTGCACTGCTCCCAACCGTCACTAGAGGGGTGCCCCATTATGTAGCTATCCTATAACTTTCTTACAAGGATTTCATACATGATATTTGCATAATGCGATAAAGTTCTGGATCGTATAGTTGAAGTGGCTTGAAAGTTGGGAGTGTAATGAAAAACTTCGGAAATTATTCGAATTTACATAATCCGCGAAATATTCAATTCCGAGAATGAATGCGTTCATTTGAATCCATTCGAATCGTTACTTGATTGTGGTAGATTCTCATTCAGCAACGAATTGTCTTAATCGCTCAATGACTTGGAAACTAATACCCAACAAAGTTGGACGAGATACGCAAATTATCTGAAGAGACTGTTGGACATTTCTTCTGCTATCTGGATTTGCTTTATTTGAGGAAATTGAAATATCGGGACTCAAGTTTATAGAGTATAAAGATGGGAAAAGAAGCGACTACAGTGATGTGAGCGACATCTGTAGTTTCGAAAGTAAACGGGTTATGGGTGGAATATTTAATTGAGATCCATTTGGCAAAGATTACATGGAGATTATGAGTAGCCTGTTGTCAGCTTCGAAGGAAATACATGAATAAATAATTTTTGCAGAATGAGGATTGTATTTTCTTTTTGTCCGCGTGATCTCCACTGAAATAAATCGAAATCTACAAGAGTAACCCCTAGCTCATTCTATATTCCTTGTTTGTGAGTTTTTCTGTTATGAATTTCGTTTCAAAAACTGGCCGACATTTGAAATGCTTGATGATTAATTGCAGAAATACTCATCTTGAATGTGCATTCTTTTCATTACTTCCACTTATATAGGCAACGGTGGTCAGAACTTCGACTGATCTACTAGACCCTCTAGACTCACTGAGGTTATAATACACTGGGTAAGAAATGTATGAATCGGGTCCATTTAATCAACAGTTCACTGTATGAGTAAGCTCTTAAAATTGTTATACTGATTGTCTAATATGTGAACAAATTCTTGAAATGTTCTCAATTTCATGATAATTGTATTGTAGTTGGTCTTACACAATAATTTCAAATGAAAATATGAAGAACCCAGAAGCGTATTTCATTTGATTCAAAACAATGTGTAGATGGAAAATATCATCCTGAAGCCCTGTTTTTGTTCTATCGATCAGGACGTTTCTTTAAAAGCTCGAAAAAGAGTACTCAATTTAATGGAAATTTATGAGAAGTATAATTCGAACTTCGAGCCTATTAATATAGTTTTCTGTACTGAATAATATTTTCAGGGCCCTCTAGGTGTCAAAAGTAAGAAATTAACCAAAAATCGCAGTCGGATTCCAGTACCACAGCTATAAGGGCGTTTCATATCTTTCTTACTCTTTAATCTTTGATTGGGGCTTTTTTTTCTAGATAATAAAATTGGAAAGCAAGAATACCAATCAGAAAAACTTTCAAAATAATTTATCAATAAAGAATTATTATTTTTCGGAATTTCAAAATCATCTGCATCAAACTGAAAGAAACTAGAGTTGTTTCTAGAACAATTATTACAGGAAGAGAAATAATGACTTGAATTCTCAAGTATGATATCTAAAGATTTAATCATGCGAATATCCAATTGAGTATTTTTTTAATTTCAATTCGCCATAACGTTTCCTACCTATTTGCATAACTACTAATTTTGGAACAAACTGGATTGAAGTCAGAATTTCTCGATGAAAGTTTCTATAACATATTATGCTGGTTCTGCATAACATCATCACTGGTGTCGCTACGGGGAAAGCGGTAATAGGGGTAATTACAACCCCAGAAAAATAGGTTAGTTTGGAAAGTAAGTCATACAATCATTACATAGAATACACAATACATAGAATACAAAATACTATATCCTAAATTTTTTTACACCCCTCAAAAAAAATTTCTAGTGACGGCCTTGAACATCATGGCGGTGTTTCTGAGACTTTCCGAGCGATTTTTCAGTTTTTCGAATCACTAAACAGTAATGAATTGGTTGAGGCTTTCGCGGCCATCGTTCAATGTGACATGTTCTTTCGAGCATTTAGGCCGTCGTCGTAGATTAGTTCTCGACGTTTCGCCAGTTCGAGTGTCTGGCATCTTCAGGAGTTATATTTCAGGAGATGTTCTCACTGGACTGAACTGCCTGACTAATCTACGACGACGGCCTAAATGCTCGAAAGAACATGTCACACTAAACAGTAATCGTGAATATTCTTCGATTCGAAATCAAACAGGCACATCTTTTCATTACCATCGCTCGGAGAAACCTCATAACTCGAAGTTCCCGTTATTTCCTTCAAATTTCACTAAGCATGATTTCAGCGCCATCTAAACTTTCAGCAATCTTACAATGAAAACTCTTATTGGGTTTTTAACATTACTGATAAATGAACATATCTATCAATATACTCTCTTATATCTATTTGGTGTTGGCAATGATCGAATTGTATGTCAATCAGTTTTTCGAGCATTTTGGCCGTCATCGACGTTTCGACAGTTCCTGTATCTAGCATCTTCACTATCAGCACATTTCATTATCGAAATGAGGGGAATGAACCTATTTCGACTTTTTCTCCAGAATAGGCGTTTGGAATTAGAAATTAAATGGGTGTCGAAAAGCGTTAGAAATCTAATTGAAGTGAGGAAAAAGCTTTCCCGAAGATTAATCTAGAAGCATTCTCGCCTTAATTATAATTTCCTGTTCCTTGAATTTCGTAACGAGGAAAAATAATTTCATTCCTCGAATTTCATAATTATCATTATAATGCCGGGACTAATAAATTTGCAGCAGCAGGAAGATCAAATGAGAAACACTAATCCAAGACGTCATTCTGCCTTTAAATAAGTATAAGTTATGTATTAGTTATTTCGGTTGATTCGACCTTGATATAAGCATCCTCTGTGATGCCCAAATTTGATCTACGATATTCTCTTTAATGAACCAGTTTTCTTGCTTCAGTCTCAATTGAAAATATTCAAAATCTCAGTCAAGTTATTCATAATTTCTTCAGAAACTTTCATATCTCACGTTTCATTCTTTAAGTCCTGGAGTGTGAATCACCATGTTCCTTATTCCTTTCCTCTCATTCTTTCTTTTTATTTGGACAGATACTCATTCTTCTCTACATTTCTTTCACAAACATTAGCTATCGGGATCTCTTTAATTGAAAAAATTATTGAGATTACAATCTTTCATTCGGATGATTTGAAATACCGGAATATTCCTGATGAAGGGAATGAGAGGAAAAAATTGGAAGCTTCATTGTGATGTCCTATAATGAAAGCACTTGTACTTTCGCCATTATAGGAAATTTATAAGGTTTGCACTGAAAGGAGCCGTCTGAATATTCTGGGAATGATACAATAGGTTGATTTCAACCTCAAGCAAGTTATATATGGAATATTTCTGAAGAATCTGATCAATATGAAATCGGAGAATTCAGTTTGAAGAAGCCACTATTTATCGAGAAAAATTCTTGTCGGAACGGTGTATTTTGTTTTATTTTCAATGCACTAGGTTTGCTTCATTTAATGAGAAATGAACTGAAATATGCTTTCTTTAGAGAGGGAAGATAACTTGATATATATGCATCGAATTGTTGATTCTACCCATGAATGATGCTTCAGAGTTTGTGGAACTGCTTACAAAAATCGTATGAACATAAACCGATTTCAAGCGAATAACCTGGTCCTCATTGGTAATTACCAACTAGGACCAACTGCATTCAAGCGACTTCGGTCATTGTAGGTTATAATCATTTTACAAGGAATATCCCTGAAGACTATAACCGTAGATAACCGCAGGCAGGACCGTAGATAACCGCGGTCATTACTGGTTATTCGCTTGAAATCGGTTATAATTTCGATGAAATACGGTTTTAGTCGATTCGGTCGTATAAAAATATTATGAATACAAAGATGAGTCTTTTTTTCAATGATGGGCAATCTCGAAAAAGCTCTTTCTTGAATGACAAAATGGGGTGAGATGGTCACAGTTTTGAACAGTAGGTGCTGGCAAAATCATGGTGAAATATTGATATTTCTCATTATTGCTGAGAGGTGTTGTTGCTAATTAGGAATTAGGTCATTTATTTTAGTTTGCTATAGGTACAGCACTATTGTGACTACGCTGCCGAAATAAAAATGTCTCTTGGGAAGTTTTTCGAATAACTTTTTCCACTGCTATCGAAATTTTGGTGCTGCTTCAAATTTCAGAGGAATGAAAATATTGTGTCTCGAATGTAAACCATAGTGTGCTTGACAATTTAAAGTAGACTTTTCTCGAACATGTCTAAATTATAAATAAAAATATAATGCCGAGTTTATCTGTCGAAAATTTCGAAAATACATTTTTCGATCGTCGAAATCAACTCTAGGCTTCCTAACTTTTCGCTACCTATATTTTCTCGAAGGTTTTCGTCGTATTTTTGAACCCTCATATTTTTAGATCGGAATGAAGTAGATGAAAAAAATTCTCAGGAATTACTTCCAGTAGAAAACTCATCAAAAATGCAAAGTTTGAAGTACACAGCTCGTACTCTTTAGATTTTATAGATATCTAAAAACCCCCGATTTCGCCACTCACTGACTTATAAAGTTGGAATTTGGTATTTGAGCCAGTTTCTCTACACAACGAGACGGCGATGCATTTCTTAGGATGAGATATGACCTAAGATGCACACAAGGTAAAACTTTTTTCACCACGCATATTCGCTCCGTTATAATGACCTCTGCATTTTTGCAATTATAAAACCAACTGTTTTAATCATTTCATCATGTAATCAGTCGAATTCTCAACTGTGGTTTTTTTCGACGTCTGAAAAACCAAGAAATGTCCTTCAACCTCAGCTGTATTCGTCTTAAATTTTCGGTTTCTAAGATCATACAAATTAAACTATTCATTCTTGGGATCCAGATGGACAGAATAGAAAGGTCAATGGGAAATGTCATCATCTTGTTTGCAAGAGTGGTTTCTTATAATATTTGTATAGAAAATTTCTCTGCAAAATTCACTATATATGATAAAGGAGCCACTAATGGTCAGTTAATCAATCTCATGTGAATGAGATCATCATGAAAAATAGAATATATATACAGGGTGTACCAAGTTCGACGGCCTATTAGGAACTTATGGAGAACTGGACCTATTTGAAATCTGAAAATTGGGATTATATTATTGTTTGACATTATCTACCGATCTGAAATATTCTTGGAGCCTGACCACTTTCAGTTATACAGGAAGTGAAAAAAAAATGAAATTTTTTTTTCTGTTATTATGTTTTCGAATTCGATAGAATATGCAATTCTGAATACATTCGTACTCAATTCGTTGCATTCGTCAAAATACTTTTCAACATATCGAGAAAGAATTGAAGGAAAAAGGGAGATAGGTGTATTGGGTATTATTTTTGTTATTCCTAACCTAGATATCGTAAGCATAAACTGTTTTTACATCTTTGAGGGCGGAGACTGTGGAAATATCGTACAATTTCAGAATTTTGGAAAACCCGTCACCAATTGATGGTTCAAAAATTGAGATCAAAATTGGCTCATAACTTTCGTTTTCCAAATGAGAACATTATTTTTTTATGATTGCGTTGGATTGTACGAAGAAAAATGATGATAATGTTTCAACATGTTGATGCTCCTAAAATTACTAATTCTTGAGTAAATTAGAATTTTCTGTTTTTATTCATGAAATCTGTATCACATCAAAAATGATAGATGAATTCAGAAAAGAAGAAGTCACAAGTGAGTAATTCGAGTAATTTATTTTTTATGACTTAGATCATTGTTGATATCAAACAGATTCTATGAATTTGACGGTACTCAAGAATTATGTATTTTAGGAGCATTGTTATGTTGGATTATAATCATGATTTTTCTTCGCACAATCCAAAGCAATCATAAAAAATTGGGTTCTAATTTGAGAAACGAAAGTTATGGGTCAATCTTGATCCCAATTTTTGAACCAAAATTTGGAACACGCTGTGACGGGCTTTTCGAAATTCTGAAAATGTATAATATTTCCACATTCTTCGCCTTCAGAAATATGAAATCAGTTTGTGCTCACGATATCTAGGTTAGGAATAACAAACATAATACCGAATACACTTATCTCCTTATTTTCTTCAGTTTTGTCTCGATATTTTGGAGAGTATTTCAACGAATGCAATGATTTGAGTACGAATGTATTCAGAATTGCATACTCTATTAAATTCAAAAAGAAAAAAAGATTTCTGAATTTTCTTATTTCACTTCCTATATAACTGAGAGTGGTCAGGCTCCAAGAATATTTAAGATCGGTAGATAATGTCAAACAATGATATATTTCCAAATTTCAGATTTAAAATAGGTTGAGTTCTCCAGAAACACCTGATAGGCCGTCGAACTTGGTATACCCTGTATATCACTAGATTCGAAAAAAAAGATTTTGCGCTCCTCCTTCCGTAATTCTCCACAAGGGAAAGAGTTCGTGCATAGGACGATAATTTCAAAGGGACCGCCAAGGAATGGTCAGAAGGGCTATAAATAATTAATGAGGTTCCAACATCTGGGATAAGTGAACATTGTACCTGAATTTTTCCCTAATTGTGTTGTGTGCTACATTCTATTCTTCTTATTGATCTGGTGCCTCAATCACATATTTGGAAATTACGATCACCAAATTTCTTGTTGGAAAACATAGTATCTTCAAATAAAATGTATTCGCAGTCGAAACTGGATTTTTTCTAGAGTCGTTCTATCATCGATCCACCCTCAAATCGTGTCGTGAAAGTCATACTCTGCGTCCATTAATTGAAGTGAGAAAAGAAGAAGAACGATGCTGAGTCCTTCATTCGATAACCTCTGGCGCTAAGATAATGTCGATATTTCAGGGGAACATCATGTTTTACGACAAAAGTCACTCTCTGCTTGTACGCGAAAGAAATGACGGCATGTTCATTAAACTAAAACCTTCGACAGAAGGGGAGGAAACTCTCCCTGTTTCGTGAATAATTTCCCAGGCTCAGCATCGAACAATTATTGGAGCAGAAACAGAATCAGCGTTTTTTCATCGCCAAGCTGCAGGTTTTTGAAGCAGATCCGGTGTTCAACTAGAGAATAAATGTACACTTCACGATGAACACGATGCAAATTTGTATGCATAATGAATTCGAAGTGATATCTCGTCATGGGATTTGAACTTTTCTCAATACACACCAATGGGCAGCTGATATTCGCATTAGAGACAGTTGAATCTGGGCTATACAGTGTTGATGGTTAATTATATTGACACATCCGAAGTTATCAGCGACATATTGTTGGCAAGATCATTTTGATATGATAGATGGAATAAAAGAATCAAAATACATCATGAAAATTGAATTTCGATATTTATATTCACTACTAGCTGACGCGGCAGACTTGGAACTACCTCAATCAATCAATAATAAGGCAATTTTTATATTATAATATTATGGTATAATACCTTGACAGTAGACATTAAATTGTCCTGTTCAATTAGTCCAGTCAATGTAGGCAAAAATTGGGCATTACCTTCGAATTCAATCAAGATGCTCCGATTTTGATAATAGTATATTCTAAAACAAGTTGCAGAATGAGCTCCTATTCAAACACGAATGCGAAGTTTTCGATAGCATGAGTGTTGGAATTGCCTTCTGCAACGAGTATTAGACGGTATTTTCTCTTTTTCAGTCAATTCTTGTGAAATACTCTCAAAATTCAAATGAAAATTCAGATTAGTGACTTTTTTATTGTATCTTGGCAGTTGGTGTGACATACGAAATTTGACATATCACGGAATTTGAATTGATTTGATTCGAAACTTGATTATATCGGAGATCAGTACTGACAACCAGAAAAAAAAATATAACTGAAAACAATGCTGTAATGAGTTTCATTACAGCACTACTTTCAGTACTGTAATGAACTCATTACGATACTGAAATAGAGAAAAAAATGTTATCAACCCAAACTCTATAACCTTCTGCCACTAAAGTTTAGGGAATTTTTCAATATTCGAAATAGCGCACTGTAAGAAACTGACGGCTTATATAATCTAGAACTCATATAGATTTATGTCTGTTCTTGCAGCAAACTACTGATGTTCTTTTGACAGTTCAAGTGCCATCGTCTTTCTCATCTATAAATGATGGGGGAGGGATTAGGTTGCAGTGAATTCCAGATCAACTGTGATTTTTTTTCCAGATCATGCCAATGTGTGTGGGTTTCATTATCTGGTTAGGGGTGTTTTGTGTTTGTATATATATGTTTTTTTTTATTTCTGATTAAAATGTTTCATCATACCGAGAGGCAATAGCACACGAGCAATAGCTCAGGTCGTCAGACCTTTCATTCACTAATAAAATTTCCTATACAGTATTTTTCTGACTATGAGATGATTAAAAAAAAAATGAATTGAATTGAATTGAATCGAATTTAGATATAACCTATACTTGTCTAATAATCCTACCTTATGCCGATTTATGCTAACTATTCCTAAGGGGAGAAAACAATACCTTGAAAAAATTGTTCTAACGTAAATTAAAGTAATTTTTGGGCCTCAGTAGCGTTTAATGAAGGTCTTCAAATTATTCAAGACCATAAAAACCATACATTCCAGCATTAAATCAGTGAAAATGGATCTTTATCAAAATAATTAATTATTTTCGATCAATTTCATAAGAGTTATTTTCATTTTCCAACCTTAAAAACAACCCCTATATCTGTTCGAAATAACAAAATGAAAATATCATCCGAATATTTCATTTATTCATCACTTTATTCTTGTGAAATTAATACCTTTTGTGACCAACTATTAATTTGATTCATCATCTTTGTCAAAGATTCGACAACTGTTTTGGCAGTTAACACCTGCACATTCCCCACATGTAGCGTTACAAAAAAGACACAGTTTTCTGCAGGTGCATGACGTATTGCATTTTTTTTTGCAGTTACAAAAAATCATTTTGTGGTGCAGATGTTTTTTGAATTTTTGTGGGTTGCAAATATCTATTCGTATTGTTCCAACCGTAATCAACTGAATTGAGAGCTTTATTATTTAGGTGAATTTGAAGTTGAGGATTTTAGGCAAGAATTTATTTCATCGTCAGCCGACGATTTTGGAATAATAATTTTTTATATATATAATAGTTGAATGGAGATTTATTCAAAACATTTCGTCATAAAATTTTCAGTAGTATTCAGAAAAAAAAAGGTGTAATAATACATATACTCAGATGTGAAAGTGTAGTTCAACGATAACGCCTTTTATCGTAGCGACACCTACTGGCGTTATCCACAAGTATAAAAATTATTTCACAGTTTTTTTTCATTACATCCAATTTTCATAGTTTAAATGTATTTCATTGTTAACTCTGCCGTAGAAGAATACAAAAAAAGTCTTTCATAACAAACAGTTCATCCAATCTTTGGTTATGAATGGTGTCACCAACAAAATGGCCAATTTGGTTTCATATCTCAAGATTTACTTCGTTTCAATTTAACGGATTAAGGGCATTTTCTTATACAAAATAGTATCCACAAAATCAGCAATTACAGAATTTCTAGGTTCAAGAAGCAACAACAAAAATAATAACTTTACATTGAGAGTAGCAATAGAAACAGAAAAGCATCTATGAATATATCGATTAACAACTAGTTGGAACTTATCAGTATTCAGCTCTACTGAAGGGACATTATTGCATTTTCGCCTCAGCCGCAGCCTCATGAGGTACTCAAATTTTACAAGATCACATCCCAGAATCGGTATATAAGTGGCCTTAGAAAGGAATCAAATAATATATTCATAGAGCAAGATAAGTCTCACGAAAGTTTTATAAAAGTGTATGTCTTACAGAATTTAAATTGTTTTGCTCGTCTGATGAAAAGGTTGAATGACTTAATGTGCTTCGGAAATAGTGCCATTGAAATGCAAATGTCTGAATATATTTTTGTATGACAACCTAACCAATGAATTTCAGTAAAAAAAATATCCCACTCATTCAATAATTACTTTTTGGAAGAACCATGTGAACTAAATCCATCTTTTTCATGATATTTCGAACTCGAACTCGAAATATTAACTGAAGAATATTGAAAATAAAAAAAAATTGTATGAATTGCAAGTTTTTTATATATAAATGAAATCATGAAAACATATCTTATTTAAAAAGAAACAAACAGAAATATGAATTTTCTGATAATTGTAGTACATCGATGTTTTCAGAAAAAATTCGGAAAATTTGACATCTATTTGAAGCATTTCGAGTTAAGCTCAATCTCAAAAACAATGCTTAAAAAAATCGAGCTTCACCACTGACTTCTTGAAAATATCATTATGAGCACTTTCAGCCTTACAGAAAGAAGTTCATTTTTGTTCATATTTTACAATTTTACACCTTTTCCGAGTCAGGTCCATGTGCTGGTCGAAATCACCTGTTATTAGCTCTCTTACCTTTTATAAATTAATACCTTTTTGAACGAATGAAGCAGAACACACTGAACTTAGATAACATATTTAGCGTGATTAGATACTTCTATACTCTAATATAGCTTTTTATGCGTAGTAGGTACTCTTGCAACGTAATAAAAGGAGGCTAATGAAATGTTATACATACAAAGTGATCTGAGTTGGAAACATATCGAAGAAAATGAAACGGACGGTTCGTCAAGCTCAGAATTAACTCATAACTTGATTAATAAACTCGTGATGAAATTGAATTCTTGACATAGAATCAATATGACGAAGTCAGGTAAACTTCGTAATGAAACTTTTTTAGTATCGGATGTTTCGATATTGGATATGAATAAGCAGAGATTTTCACTAGGAGGTTTTTATGTAGTTATGAACAATCAGAATATTGAATTGTTTTATAATTAGAAAATACGAGAAAATTACAGTGTTAATCTTCTGTGAACTATGGAAAAGCTAAGTCAGGATGTATCAAAATTTCTGCAAGTGTGAAGTTGGTTGGTTCTCCAAAATGCAAATTTCGACCATGTTTCAGGCCATTTGTCTACTGTTGTTCAGTTGATGAGGAATTATTTCAACTCCCTCTATTCAGTTAGTTCGATTTCTTGTCACGTACCTTCGGGACTGACTAGCAATAGAGCATTTCTCGCCTGTAACACAAATTTTAGCAGAAATTGACATATCAATTATCACCATATTCAATTTGTTTTGTGGGGGTATGGACATAATTGAAATCAATATGCATACCTTCAAGATGGCAATGAAAAATATTTCCGAATAACAGTTGGCAGATTTTCTATAAACTTGACTCATCTTATTGAGGATTCTTCGTTCTATCGTTTTTTTATGTGTACACCATATTTTTGATAGGTTAATAATATTGAGGACATCATTATTGGAAAATATAATTTTCTGTTTAATCTCCAAATCTTAAATAATTCCAATAAAGAATCATCTCGTCTTGTATGATATTTATTATGAAGAAATTTCAATTTATATCATTTTCAATTGTTAAAAATTATTCAATATTTTATGTGAGGTCAGATGCCGTCCTCGGGCCAGCTGAAAGTATACAATATTTATCTTAAAAACTTCGACTTTTTGGTAAGTGTGTGCAATTGATTTCTTTTTCACCGCTGATTAAGGTTCTCTCCTTCAGAAATATATTGTCGTCTGTAAAGTACTAAGGGAGAGCATTCAGTTCAAAAATATGTCTATTAGAGTTTCTCCGCCTCGGTACTTGATTCGTCAATGTCGCCCATTCATTATTTGAATACACCCTATTTTCTGCTGATTGAATTTCGCTTCAAAAATCTGTTGACGTCAGTATTCGACGTATATTGCCAGATTTTTGACTTTTAGTTTTACACAGATATACACTCTTCTTCTTGTTCCTGGAAATGCTGATAATCGAAAAGTTAGGCTTGAACATGATAAATATTGAATTGGTTGAGGCTTTCGCGGCCATCGTTCAATGTGACATGTTCTTTCGAGCATTTAGGCCGTCGTCGTAGATTAGTTCTCGACGTTTCGCCAGTTCGAGTGTCTGGCATCTTCAGGAGTTATATTTCAGGAGATGTTCTCACTGGACAAAAGTTCAAATAGGCAAATTTGCAGTATATTTTGTGGGCATTCAGAACTCAGTACTAAGAATTGCATTAAGGCACCGTTAACCTAAAAATTCTATTCGAATTGTTGTTTTTCAAATGGCACACCCTGTATTTTATTTTTATAATTGGTAGAACTCTTTCTTCTGATTTCGAATATTCATATATACTTAATTGAGGTTTTTTTCGATAGTTTCTGAAAATTTCTGGATTTTTCGTCTAAATCTACGGCAGCTGTAGAATGCTACTCGAGAATGCTGTGATTTATTCATATCGAAGTTCCATTCTATGGTCACCTGATAGTCCCTTCTTAATATCATTGGACACTTTTTTATGGGGATATTTGAAATATAAAATGCACGTCCTCAAAATATTGAAGAAATTGAATTCAGAAAAGAACCTCAATATATTCCATAAATGTTGATGAAAATCTTAAAAAACATGAAAAAAAGATATCGACTTTGTCTAGAAGTAAATAGGAGTCATTTGAATCTCTATTTATTGAACTTTCAATTAATAAAAAAATAATATAAATATCAGGTGTCATTATTCACGGTTCCTTTGATATAAAAAAATAGCATCGTTCTCGTGTGGCATTCCACAACTGCCTTTGATATAGAAGAAACTATCTTTATTTTCAGAAAACTCCCAGAGATAATCTCAATAAGGTAAATGTATTTGAAATCAGAAGAAAGAGCTCTACCACTGTTAAGCGGAGCGTTATCTATTGGCGTTATTCGCAATATAGAAAATTATTTCCATTTTTTTTTCAGTTTGATCAAATTTTTCAGGCTTTTATGGTATTTTATGTTAGCCACGCCGTAGAAGAATCCAACAAAAAAACTTTTATAAGAAACAGTTCATCCAATCTTGAGTTATAAATGGTGTAACCAACAATATGGCCAACTGAGTTTTATATATTAAGCTGTAATAATTCTGAACAATTTGAGAAATGTTTGAAAATGACTTTGCATGATGAAATATCCATGCTTTCTAGTTCACCTTTCTTAAATAATTTTTTTCGTTAGCATGCTTTCTTTCTATTCTCTAAATGTTCAAATTTCGCATTGGGTTGAGCGTCTTTGTTTTTTTTTGTTCATAATTATTGGTGAATTCTAATAAGCTTGTTGTATATATTACGTCTTACAATGAAAGAATAAATAAATCACTATTTTTATTGGATATATTCTGCGATATATAACGAAACGGGTTGTTTTTGTCTGCATGACGGGAAAGTGATTACTTCCTTTCTGTTTATGATACCGTTCCGATGCTGTTTATCACTGTTAGACCCCGGATGACTAGGCAATTTATAAAAACGATGTGTACAGTTTCGTACAATTGGCTGGAGTCCCTACCCGATTCACAACCCAGTCCGAGATAAAGGAAGTAAGTTTCCTTATATATTTCCTTATATATTTCCTGTGAAAACTTCTTGCTAGGTCTGCCGGCATTGATTGCTTTCTTCTGCATCTGGAGATTATGTGACAGATTGCACTTTTGTTTGAATTCGCCGACGTGAAAATATCTTATCATCGAAGTTATATATATTATAGGGGTTGGAACAACGACATCTGAATTTTTGTTGAGTTTTTCAGATTGAAAAGAATTGTTCATTCGAAATACCATAATTCACGTTCTCTCCTCGTTTCCTCGTTGGTTTTCTTTGCTGTTCAAGAAACTCACAATATTCTTCTGTAGATCACATCTCAAATGCTTCCAGCCTATTCATGGTTTTAACCTTTAGTGTCCATCCTCTCATGCCGTACATTGTGATTCACTTATCTTGGTCTAATTTTCTCGAAAACGTCCGAATACTTTGTCATTCTGTGAATGGCGTTTTCAACAAGTTAATGACGACTTGAAATGCACATAAAAATTTGCGGAATAAATAAAGACGCCAAGCATCGCGGAGCTATCAGAATTTTTTTCTCCAGGGACATACCTTTTTTATCATGTCATTCGAAAGATAATTTCATTCAGAATTTTTTTTATTACAATTTTTATCCATTTCTAATCGTCAGCGATCTGCAGCATGTTTTATGTTGATTTTATTCCATTGATGTCTTTCTGTATTGTGGAAGTATACCTTAATTTGGAGACATAGATATGATTTTTTGCCTTGAATTCAGGAAGGCTAGCTTTCTAAAAAATCTGCCTCTCAAATAAGATCAAATATGCAAGATGAGGCTCCATGGATATTGAGATCCAGAATTCGAAAATAAATGGACCATATTTTGACCAAGTCACTCATAATGAAATAGGGAAATGATATATCTAATGTATGACTTGTTTCGTAAAATGACGGAGGCTTTGCAACAAACTATTTCTCTATCATTTTATGCACGAAATATTATATCTTATAACAATAAACTTTTTTTTAATAACAAACGAAACATTTCAAATTATATGTTCTATATACCGGTCATTATAATCCATACATCATTCCCCTAATTCATTATAAGTTACTTTGGTCGGAATATAAGGCACATGCGTTTCTCATCTTCATTTTCGAATGGTCCAAATTATTAGAATCAGTTTGGTATACCATATTTTTCAGGGTACCCCTCAGATAGTAATCCATGAGCGTTAGGCCTGGCGATATTTGATAGGTCCATTGGTTTCTATCCATTAATTTTCGAATTCTTGATCTGAATATCTGTTCACTATGGCAGCGTTGTGACATGGAGCCCCATCTTGCTGTAGCCACTTACTTCATCTTATTTGAAGAGGCACATTAACTAGAAAACTATCCTTCTTGAATTAGAGGCACAAAATCATATATATTTCTGCAAAAAAAGGCATAGTACCACAATACAGAAAAAGTTTAATGAAATAGAATTAACATAAAACACGCCGCAGTTCACTGACGGTAAGAAATAGATAAAAATTGTATTCGAAAAAAAATTCTGAATGAAGTTAGCATCCGAATGACAGGATGAAAAATGTCCCTGGAAAAAAACATTTTGATAGCGCCGCGACGCCTGGCGTCTTTATTTATCTCGCAGAATTTTATGCACATCTCAAGTCAACATTGACTTGTTCAAAACGCCTTTCACAGAATGAAAAAATATCCTGACGTTTTCGAGAAAATTGGGCTTACCAAGATGTATAATATGACGGACCATACGTAACACTTTGTGAATCTTATTCTGAGGTTGAGGTCAAAGTCCAAGTTCGTAGAGACATTTTTGAATTTCATGAATGAGTTTCTAGTTTTTTCTATTCGACACGTGATTTCTACGTTTGAAGAAAAGTCTTCACATAGTCAAGTTTCCAGATAGTTGAATTTCTCTACTCGTTCTATGACCTCACTCTTATATGATAGTTTTGCATTCTGGAACTCTGATTATTAAAAACTTTGTCTTTTTTCATTGTTGATGTTGATTCCCATAAGCCGACTATATATTTCTATTATGTCCAAGAGCCTTTGGAGGTCATTCATTTTGTCTGCTATCAGGTCTGTATCATCTGCATACCGTATGTTGTTGATCCATGTACCGTTAAATTTGACACATAAGTTTTTTTTTCTTGGAAGACGTTTTCAGAAGAAAAGTTAAACAGAAGGGGGAAGAGACCTCATCCTTTTCTTACGCCTCTAATGACGTTTTTTGCCTTTGTATCTTAGTTGCCACATATACCTGCAGTTGATTGGTGCCAATATAAATTTTGAATAATAATAATAATATTGTTCATTTGTCAGCCTTACAGAATTTGAAATATATAATTAATGGCGGTATTCTGCTTTTTCTCTGTAAGCTACAAATCTGTAGCGTACGTTTGATCTGTATTTATGTGGCTGACTTACAGATTCGTAAATGATGAAATTCTGGAAGTTTTTTTGTAACTATCGTATTAGAAGTGCCAATTTTGAACTACTTCGAAATGAGATCATAGAAAATAATTTATTTCTCTTCAAAATTGGACCGTAAGTATTGATTATTGGATATATTTAAGTACAATTCAAAAAGAAATTTAGAACCGAAGGGCGATAATGAAACACGAAAGTAGTTGGGTATAGAAAAGTATTTTATATTTTGTGACAAAAACAAACCATTCAACATAACCTCACAATAAACCTATCGATATGTTTCCTGTAAGCTACAGATATATAGAAAGCGTCGAAATCGTAATTTTCCTGTAATCCTATGAAAAGTTACAGATTTGCTCACAGATGAAAGCAGAATATCGCCATAAATAGTGTTTAGTATTTTCTTCCCAAAATACCAAAGAAAAAAATAAACAACAGGAATACAGCCAATATCTTTTTTGATTTTTGTCAAATAACTTTATTATTTGAACGAGTTAGAGATGTAGCACTTTTCCATAGTTTATAGAGCTTTCGAATTTTGTGGAAATTTCGTGATGAATGACTTTAAGAAATATTTTCAAGGTGTGACTCATCAAGCTGCTCAATCTGAAATCTTCTAAAGAAAACTGAAAGGGGAAAAGGGCCTTGAAAACACTGAATCCCAACAAGGGCCCGGGTCCGGATGAAGTTCCATCGATATAAATAGTTTCAGGCTTTCAAGACCGGATATATTGACATTAAGAGTCTTCCGGGCTTATTGGCCGTGGTCTATTAGGAATTATTTCACCTAACGTTTCGCCCACAACTGCGGTAGGCATCTTCAGAGGATTCTTGGTCTTAGATTGTAACTCGACCGCTGAATTTCCGAAAGTGATGCTGGATTCGATCCGTTGGCCCCACTTATACCCAAGTTGAAGGGTGAAAAGCTTCGACGGTTGTTTTTTGCTGCTGCACGATTTAAATAGATTCTGTGACTACTGCAGGAGAAATTTTATTTTTTTGAACATGGAAAAATGCTTTCAGATTTCATTTACGAGGAATAACAATAAAATCAGGTTTGACTACACGTTAGACCAGAATAAATTGCAGGAAGCGAGTAGTATTCGCGATTTGGGAGTGTTTCTAGATGAGAAACTGAATTTTATCGAGCATATAGACAATATTGTGTCATCGGCTAATAAAATGCTTGGTTTCGTCTTTCGTCATGGTAGGTTATTCAGAAAAAATGAAACTATGTTGACGATGTATTATTCTTTAATTTGTAGCAGACTGAATTTTTCATCTTCAATTTGGAATCCTCACTATGGGTGTCACGTGAGACGGTTGGAGAGCGTACATCACAAGTTTGTTCGATGTATGTCATATCGGAATAACTTCCGAATCGAAAACCATGAATACTCCGAAGCCCTTAGGAGGTTTAACATGCTCACCTTAGAAAATCGGAAGAAAATTAACGACATGTGTCTGATGTTCAAAATGGTGAGCGGTGTCCTTTCAATCCCTTCTCTTCTCCAATCTGTACATTTTAAGGTACCTGAGAGGAGACTCAGATCGGCGGAGATGTTTGCTGTTCCTTTCTGTAGATTGAACATTATGAAAAATTCACCAATATGCAGAATTTTGAGTGAGTTCAACTCGAGCTCACTCGATTTGGATCCCTTCAGCGTCCCCTTTGACCGCTATAAGAGGTTGTTAAAACATCATTACCTTGCACAAGATTGACAAGATTGATTTTTCTTTAAAAAATAATTGAAAAAAAAAATTATTGAAAAAAAAAAAATTGAATTCAAGCCCTAAAAAAAATAATTGAATTGAATTTGTCTCCTTCTAATGATTAATCACTGTTATTCTTTGCACTAAGTTTAAGTTTATGCCTAAGGGTTGTATATGTTCATGTGTTAACCTATGAATACTGTTTTTGGGTTGAAATACCTGTTTGTATTCTTGTTTGTCAATAAATAAATAAATTGTACCCCGTGAAGCTGGATATACGAAGCTTCACCAAAGCAACATACGATGAATGGACTGTTTCCTGTTTTCCGCAGAAGAAATCGAGACGTTATGAATGTGCGATCTTGAATCATCGCCAGGAAATTAATAAATCTTCGGATGACATAAAGATCCTTTCTTGCTCCTGTACTATTTATGCTCAGAGTGGGTAATAAATACAGCAGATAGTGTAGGACGGGAATTATCATCTGGAAAGAAAGACTTGTATGCCGAGTGGCTGTTGTATTCAGATGATGCCGACTGCATTCCAGGATGAATGGGTGAAATTATTAGCTCTTTTGGGATATCCAAAAGCATTATCATAGTTTCACTAAATAGCAGGTCCGCTGTTAGCATAAATGCTCGCCTGATAACAAATATAAATTCGATTTAAACAAAACATGTTCTTTCTACAGATAAATGGACTAATAGATTTCATGAGTTCAAAGTATAATACAGGTGTAGGTCGTGTGTATCACAGTATTGTTATAAGATAAATACGCAGCAGAAGAGTTTGGAGATCACTATATCAATGAAATATCACCATGAAATCTGTGTGATATTCTCGAACAATTCAGAAAGCTTCTGTTCTGTATATGTGTGGCCAAAATATTTCCTCGATTAATTTGCTGCATGGTGCGGTATAGCGTTATCGTCTAGAAATTGAAAAGTTTCACCAATAGCAGCGTGAAAATTTGGCGAACATTGTCAATGACATGTTCCCTATAGTGTGAATAAACATATCCCTGTCCATACCATAACACTACCTCCTCGGAATGGATGGACTTCTTGGACATTGCGACGATTACGGGCTATGCGTGGGATTGTCCATACCCTTATTCTTCGAGAATCTGAAAATCGTCGATATCTGAATTCATCAGTGAAAAGGACACTACGCAATTGATAGTTCCAATTGATATGTTGTTTGGCCCATTTCAGTCTTTGATGCTTGAGGTTACCTGTTGATGGAACTCCTCTTAATGGCCTTGGTTCTTCCAACACGGAACCTGTCTCCCTGATACTATTGCAAAGTCGAGATATCACACTTTGGCTGACTTGTAGCTTTTCCGCTACAACAATCTGAGTTAACTACAAGTCAGCCAAAGTGTGATTTCTCGATTTTGCAATAGTATCAGAGAGACAGGTTCCGTGTTGGAACAACCGAGGCCATTAAGAAGAGTTCCATCAACACGTGACCTCAACCATCAAAGACTGAAATGGGCAGGACAAACGCTGAGGCTAATAGGGCTGTCGGAATGCTAAAAGATGATCTAATTAGATCATCCTTTTTTGAAAGAACCAAGACCATCAGGAGGACTTCAATCAACACGTGACCTAAAGCATCAGAAAGTGGAATTTCGTCTTGACATTTTCAGAAAACTCGTTGCAGATGGAAGCCATTGATAAAATGATTTTATTTCGGAATAAAAACATTAATGAAGCATCATATGAAAAGAACCAAACTTCAGGAAAAAAACGACCAGATTGACAAAATGTCTCATATTGATTTTCATTAGATCGATTCCAGTTTTTGAGTTTTAATAGTATATAATATAACTAGCAAGGTAAAAGAGTTTTCACTGGCTAATGGAGGATATAACTGACAAGCCGCAGGCGAGTCAGTTACCTCCTTGAGCCAGTAAAACCCGTTACCTTGTGTGTATTGTTTTATATTTTATTTGTTTCTCATTTGTGAAAAGGTAAGATAAATTTCAAAAAATTCTCAGTAATCTGTCGCAAATGTCGTAAGCTATCGAAGCGTTGCCATGAGTATGTCTGCAATGTAGCATCAAGTTTATTACCTGCGAAATCAGCTTTTAAGTACGAGCGAGAATACGACGATTTCAAAAAGTGGCAAAACAAAAATAGTGTGATTGGGGTAACTAAAGATGTTTTTCTGGTCCACTTGAATCAACTATCAGCTAGATTCAGCCCTAATACTTTATGGGCAAAATGGTCTATGCTGAAAAGCTGCTTGAAAATGAAAGAAAATGCCCATGTTCGCAGGTTTGTTTCTCTTGAAAAAATTCTTGAAAATTATGACGTTTAGTTGTCAATTGCAGATTTCAAAAGGTAACAGCGTTTCTGAAACGGAAAAAAGGTCAAAGTATTAAGTAAAGAAGAGACTGAACAAATTCTTTCACATGCTCCTGATGACAAGTGGTTTGCTGGCAAAAATTGTAACAATATTTGGGATTTTTAGATATTTTCGATGTGACGAAATTCTCTTTTTGAACATGAATGATTAGAAGAAATGGAAAAATACGGTATTTTGACATTGCTAGGGTTGCCAACCATCCTTTATTTCAAGGGACAGTTCTTTATTTCAATATCATGTCCTCTGACCTTTTGGAAGGTGTCAAAGGACGAAAATCTGAATAAAAACATTCAAGTAACTACAAATAAAATTTCCAAGCCCATACGCCATCCAGAACGATAAATACACTATTCCTAGGCAGAATATTATAATGTAATATAATATGTGAAGTTGGCAACATCTAAAAATTGTCTGTGAATTTTGTATTTCGAATCAGTTGGCAAAAGGAATGTTCGAAGCAGTTAAAACTTTGCTGGAGCAATTAGGTCGATCGCTTTCGAAAGTTTCTTCTTTGAATACCCATAATACCAACGCAAACTTCGGCAAAAAAATTCCTTATTTACAAAACTCATGAATTCAGACGGAAATATTTTGAAAGCCAATTGTCATGCACATACATAATTTCTTCAAACATTCTTTGGCTAACTTACATTTGCTTATTCTTATAGAAAATAGGTTTACTCCAGTAAAAATTTTTTTCTACAAACAGGCGTCATCCAGACATCAATCAAAATGTCTAGCAACTTATTTGTTAGTAAAGAGAGTAAAAATGTTCTGTAGTCCCTCGAGTTCAGCAGTTTTCGAGTCAACAGATGGTTTATTATCATCAGTATAAACTCTTTCATCACCGAAAAATTGTGTTACTGGAAATAACAATTGCACCATGATTTTCAATACATATGACAAAATTTTCTGATGTAAATAATACTACTAATTTGTAAAAATTTTGCAAGTTAACTGTCAGTTTCACCAGTTAGGGACTTGATAAAATAAACTTTCTTGATTAATATTGTGTTTTTGGAAACTGACGTTTACAAAAGATAAACAAATGAATTATTTCACACGAATACATACTTTCAAAACCGATTCTATACGATAACTTCAACTCAAGTGGTGCAGTATATTTGAATATCAAGTATCCTCATCAAGTTTTCTCAGGCAAATTGAAAATTTCAACCGTCCTAAGTCCGCCTTAGCGAGGAAGGAATTCTCGATTAGTGATCTATGGGAGGTGATCGAGATGAATGCGTCCTAAATTCAAATCCGTTATCAGCGGAATTCCTCAAGAACACCCCTTTTATCGACGTCAGACCGTGGCTGAGCTTCCAACGAGTCTCGATGAAATAGTTCGAAGTTGAGGCACGTTCGTTGCAAAATTTATAGTTGAAATTATTCATGAATAATTCAATTGCTTCGTATTTACGCTCGAGATGAGACATCAAAACACTAAATGGCTGCCAGTTGATATTCCGCGTTACGAATTTTAAATTTGAATGGTTATGAGGCTTTCTCCAGGAATAGAGTTGTTTCCACCATGTATATAGTGAATGACGTTGAATCTAATGGAGGAAAAAGTTGAATATTCAACCAGACCTGATAATCGTCAGAATTTCTCTGGTATGGAGTTTATAATAACTCGAATATTTAATTTAAATCTTGGAATAACACTCGATGACAAAATCATTATCAAACACCGAACAAGAAACACGAAGAAAATGATAATCTCGAGATCAAATATCGCTCACAAATAGATGAGAAAGTATAGCCCGTTTCAAAATGGTTGGTATCTCGAGAATATAATGGTAATATGCCATCAGCAACTTTTGAGTTCTAGGATTAAGGTTGGTGTTGATTGAAAACACTAAGTTTCAGAGTTTGAATCAACCCCCTGAATATAAATAGTTTCAGGCTTTCACGACCGGATATATTGACATAAAGAGAGTCTTCCGGGCTTATTGGCCGTGGTCTATTAGGAATTATTTCACCTAACGTTTCGCCCACAACTGCGGTAGGCATCTTCAGAGGATTCTTGGTCTTAGATTGTAACTCGACCGCTGAATTTCCGAAAGTGACGCTGGATTCGATCCGTTGGCCCCACTTATACCCTGATCATTGGCGGGAGAAGGTAGTGGATTTACGCGCGCGATGTTGATTGGTCCATCGCTTCCACTTCGTATTGGCTTGATTTTGGTCTTTTCCAACACCGGCAACCATGCGCCATGTACCAAAGGAGTTTCTTCCCTTCTGTTCATATTGTTCTTATGTTTATGTATCTCAATGGCTTCCATGTTCATCCTAGGATAGAAACAATATGAACAGAAGGGAAGAAACTCCTTTGGTACATAGCGCATGGTTGCCGGTGTTGGAAAAGACCAAAATCAAGCCAATACGAAGTGGAAGCGATGGACCAATCAACATCGCGCGCGTAAACCCACTACCTTCTCCCGCCAATGATCAGGGTATAAGTGGGGCCAACGGATCGAATGCTTATGTTCTTGATTGCATCTTCAAATCAATTTTGGATTTAAATATTTGTCAAGTATACCCGAATTGAAAATGGCTGGAATTCATCAAGATACCTCTAGCCTTGCCTAATTACAAGGGAACGTAAAGCAGTTTATCGTCGGTACTGCGAGTTTTTCAACAATTCACCAGGTATTTCTGCCAGTATTGATCGCGTTTTGCTAGTTATTCAGGAAACAATCATTTACTTTTTCGAGGTGTTTTCTGATTAATACATGAGTCTCAAAATTTCAGTTTTCAGCTAGAACTGTCAGATGAATTTTGTAGAAAAAAGAAGGTAAGGCAAGTCATTACAGCCAGTATTGAGCCTATTCCACATGACCTTAAAGTGACATCATATGACGTTATTTTTTCTAGAATCAAAATCAATGAATTGATCAATTTGATGAACATCTTTTTTGAACTGCCTGAATTGTATATTATTGAATGAAAAATGAAATGGACGGTATGAATAAATACAAATAATGATGACTGATCTAATTCAAGACCTTCCACACTTCAAATGATTCACAGTTTATCGACAAATATTTTCTATTTGTTTCAACAACTTGGCTATGAAATTATAAAGTTATGTCAGCTTTATACTTTCTGTTCCCCAATATGTACTCGGAAAAAATAACACAGGGCGAGAACTTGGCTGAATTTTCGATATTCATCAGTCATCAAGAATGCAAAGATTGCTGAAGGAGCGTCATAGAGAACAAACTTTTAGTTATCTTTGATGAAGTGTTGATTATTCAATGAAAGATATCTCTACATTGGGGTTCCTCGAAAGCCTGCAAGATTTAATTTTAAAGCATTCCAGGCTATTTTATTACCAATCGTGAATTTCCAATTCAAATGCTTGATGTACAGCGAATTAGTGTGGGTGTGTATATTTTAGTTATCATCCCACCTTGTTTCTATTTTTCAATTGAAGTTAAGTTTGAAAATTTTTCAATACAACAATGATGAAAATGAAATGATTTCACAAAAATGCTTCAAATTTATTGGCCCAATCATTTCATAGTTTATATTGATATATTTCAATCTATTATGAATACACAGAAATTTTTAGTAACTTTTTGTAACCAGAAACTTATCCCAGACTGGAATTCCATGGCTTGCTCTGATGACAATCATTTTGAAACGGACTATATCAATTAAAGAAAATTGAAAATATCTAGAATATGGACAAAATTAATGGAAGAAAGCCTTCAAAGAAGCGACAGGTTGAGAAAACTAAGCAAAATGAGGCCCTCTGAAATGCATCAACAGAAGAATATATCCATTCGATATAGGTTGAGAGATCTCATATTATGAATATAATTTTCTTTCCATTTCAGCACTCCAGTGGTAAAGTGACATAATTCAGATTTTTTCAGACACGAATAATCTAAAACATTGGATTCATATTATTAAATTTCAGCTGATGAAACACATTTCATAACCTTGGTATATCAATTCGCTGAAAAATTGCAGTAAACATTTTTTTAAACAATAATCTGACTGCAAAATCTCTTCTCAGACTCATTTTAATTTTTTGTGCATTATCACACCTCACCTCTGGGGTGCTGATTAGTTCTTCTTAATAACTGTTGAATAAACTGTTATGCAAACTTATGTCGACATAGAATTTTTAGGTGAACGATGCCAAAATTCAATTCTTTGTAATGAACTCTGAATGCCCATAAAAAATACTGCAAATTCACCCATTTGAACTTTTGTGTACACTACCAATATCGATTGAGATAGCTATTGAATTGAGTAATATATAAACAATCCCCTTCACATACCTATATCACTGCAATAAAATTTTCTGTATATTTTGTACACCTAATATATTTCCTTTGAAAAAAAAACTACTCAATTCATCTCTAAGGCGAAACAAAGTTTGCCGGCCAGCTTGCTTATTCAATTGCGAATTGCCAGAATAAGTCCCACCATCACCAGATCCCTTAAATTCTTCAGTTTCTGGCATAGTTAATGATTCTAACACTTCTTGGCCAACGTTGA
This sequence comes from Hippodamia convergens, assembly GCA_038502775.1. Classification (NCBI taxonomy): domain Eukaryota; kingdom Metazoa; phylum Arthropoda; class Insecta; order Coleoptera; family Coccinellidae; genus Hippodamia; species Hippodamia convergens. The sequence goes on from JAVSIQ010000184.1 coordinate 60,540, forward strand.
AAAATTTAACAGCTGTTTCCAGACGACAACGTTTGGCGCAACACATACTGTACAGAACACTTTCATGTCCACTTTCAAGGTATTACACCATAATAGTTAATCAAAATATTAAAGTTGCTTTTTTTGAGGCAGTACGAAGTCTACCGGGTCAGCTAGTTTGTCATATTTCTAGAATCAAATCTTTCAATGATGCTTGAATTAACAACGTGGAACCTTTACTAAAATTGAGTGGGGATCGTTTAAAAAAAAAATAAAAAGCGCGCAATCACCCGACACCTCATCTGTGATTCTCAGATGCTTTTATTTCAGATTTAGATTTACCGACCTGCATCATACAATCTGTCAATGTCAGTTCGTGACATGGATAGAACCCCAATTTTTCTACCCCCTACTGACGAAATTGCACAGTTGATTCATTTCAAGCAAGGGAGAGGTTTTTATTATTCAACGTTTTCGAGTTCTTTTTGAAGTTACTTATGAATAGTTTATCTTCGGGTCTGATCATTCGTAAACAACCACCTTAATATTTCAGCTCTTGTTTCATGAAGTATTCATTTTATATTGAAATGGCTGACCTGGGAAATATCGTTTTGTCAAAAATGTTGGAATGTGCTGCGCGAAGTTTGTAATTTACGAAAGGTGATTAAAGTCGTCGTATAAAGAATTTATTGCGATAGCGCCCACACATCCAGATTCTGAACCTGCGAATATCTCTCTTGCTTGCCTTCATCTCTTTTTTTGTCAGTTCATTATTCTGTCCTTCTCATGTTCACATTTATTTCCGAGTGTTATGAATTGGCGAAAAAAAATTATTTTTACGTTTTTCATGGAGTTTTTTCTTCTTGGGAACCCCATCCAACTTTAACGTGAATTTGTGGGTAGAGAGCTGAAATGTTGAATTCATCGTTATTACTTCATACGATTCCTAAAATAGTATATTCTAAAACAAGTTGCAGAATGAGCTCCTATTCCAACACGAATGCGAAGTTCGAAAACGAGCGACGAAGGAGCGAGTTTTCGATAGCATGAGTGTTGGAATTGCCTCCTGCAACGAGTTTTAGACGGTATTTTCTCTATTTCAGTCAATTTTTGTGAAATACTCTCGAAATTCAAATGAAAATTCAGATAGTGACTTTTGTTTTGTATCTTGGTAGTTGGTGTGACATACGAAATTTGACAGATCACGGAATTTGAATTGATTTGATTCGAAACTTGATGCGATCGGAGGTCAGTACTGACAACCATAAAACGAAAAATATAACTGAAAACAATGCTGTAATGAGTTTCATTACAGCACTACTTTTAGTACTGTAATGAACTCATTACGATACTGAAATAGAGAAAATAATTTTCTTCGTTCATATCGAGTGAAAAACTGTACTTGTGGCAAAATGGCGAATGCGCCGGACTCTCAATAAGTTTTCTCTTATTATGTGTCAAATTCATTCATTCCACCAAATCTAGTAAAACAAAACAATGTTTGAATATTTCATTCTAACACATTGGCCTCTTGCCACGGATTTATTTAACATCTATAAAATTTTGGAAAACAGTCAATCAATATTTTTCAATGCAAAAATCTCTAAATGATATTTGCTGTAATATTTCACTAATTTCGATAAACACTCAGCGAATTAGAGAAAAAAATGTATGATACTCGTACAGAAGGTTCAACTAGCCTCAACTTGGCCAGTTTTTGAATTTCGAACTCGTGTAAAAATATCGATGCCGTCTGCACTTGTACCATAAATAACAATTCCTATATTTTCCACCTCCTTGAATCTGTTTCTAAAAATAAGAAACACAACAAATGAATATTGATGAATTTGCCCCAGGTATTCAAGCCTGATGCAATGTCAAAATAGAATTGATCTACAAATAGGGAAATATGCTTTGTATGAAAGAAAAAGACATTGACAATATACGAAAGAATAATTAATTTTATAAAGAATTTTATGTTTCAGCCAGCGACGGGCCCAAGGGAAGGGATGGGGGGGGATCATCCCCCTCAATGTTGAACGAAGTTGGCAAATTTTCAAAGCAGTTGGAAAATTTCCAAGTAGTTGGGAAAAATTTCAAAAGGGTTGGAAAAATTTCAAAGCATTGGGAAAAAATTCCAAAACAGTTGGAAAAAGTTCAAAACAGTTGGTAAAGTTTCGAAACAGTTGAAAAACATAATTCCAAGAGAGTTATGAAATACGAAGGAATCTGAATTAGAAAAAACAAGTTTGCAATCAGTAGTTGACAATATATGTATAGCCGGCAATAAATGGTATTTAACCCAATATTTTTACCATCAAGTGTTGGAAGAGATGCGGCCTCAAGAGATAGGTACCAAGTTGTAAATTTTTCAGTTACGTCGCATGGACTGTGTCATAAAAAAACCTTCTGGTATCATAAATTTAAGCTGTTACTTTCAGATAAGCAGAATCATCATTAGGTTCGCTCTTCGTACATTGTGTTATAGTATTGCGAATAAACAATATGTGTACATAAATTTAAATAATAAACTAAAAAAGATTCAAAGTGGAGTTTGAGTTTTGTGGTGCCTTATAGAAAATTAAAAAAAAAAAATATGAACGGAAACTGCACGAAGGAGAACAAATTTGAGAGAAAATTATGGGTAGTGACCACAGAATATCAGAAGTCACAGTCACAACAACAATCTTTCAAAATACCAAATATATCCTCAATTCCAAACACTAATTGCAATGAACGCTGCAAAAGAGTTCGAAATCGCGAACTCAAATTAGAAAATTTTGTTCAAAATTGTTTCTTCAATATGAATGATTTAGGTCGAAACCGTATCCCTACCAAATCGGGGATCTGTTTCTTTTTCAAGAAGTATCTTGATTTGTGACACACACTTTGACACACATTTCACATTTTCTGTGTAAACAAGGGAGTTATTTTGCTTTTCTTCATTTCATAAAATCTGTAAATAAAGTGAGGCTCATTTTTTATCAAACAAAATATATTTTCTGAAAATTTTGTTCCTGTTATTCTGTGAAATGGACCCATGTTAGGGATGAGCAGTTTCAATATTTTGAATCTCATCAAAGTGGTAAGTAACTTACTTTGATTTTTCATCTACCCAACATTCAATCATATATATTTCTCTATTTTATGAAATCTGCTTTTTTGTGAAAAATATTTTGTTTCATGATGCTTGAAATTTTGAGAAACACCAAATAATGAAACTGAACTAAATTGGAGATTGAAACAAAAATTGTGTCTGAAAGTATCAAACATACTACAAGGTACTCCTCACAATATATCCCTCCCAATATTAACTCCTTTCACGGAATGAACAGAATAGGTTTTTCCGAAAAAATATTTTCTCTGATGAAAATGCGCCGTGCCTTCGCTCTCAGATTCCACGAAATGAAGAAAATCTACAAAACTGAAGAAACAAACAAGTAGTGTTTTCCAAAGTTTCAAGCAACATCAAGATACTCTTTATGAAAAAAAAACTCAATAAAATTTATTGTATGTTCGGTAGATGGAAAAAAAGTTAATCACTCCTCACTCTGTTGAAATCGAGGGGTCTTTCACTGTGGAATTTTAGTGTACAAAATTTCGGAATTGTGAGTGAATTGCACGGAATTACACGGAATTACATGGAATTGAAAGGTATTATTCGGGAATTTAATGGCATTGAGTGGAATTGAGCGGAATTTCATTGGAACTCAAGGGAATTGAACGGAATTGTAATGGAATTGGATGGAATTGAACGGAATTGAACATGCGCAGAAGGATGATTTTAAAACTTACGCGTTACCTCACGATCGTTTAGACATAACCTATAATAGTATATTAAGTATAGAGAACGGTTAGGGCATTTTACAGATCGAAGACAATTATTGTCTGAGATCGGCAGTCCTTAACGTTCGAGATTCTTATAGCGTTTTTTGCACGATAGACACAATTTTTACTCAATGTACAAAATAATTATCTGACAAATTCATTTATTCGTTTCTTCATCAATGCTGTGTAGGAATATAATATGAGGCGTTGTCTTGGTGATGAAAACTTAGTAGATTGTCAAAGTGACAATAATCAATTGAATTAAATAGCGTTAAAAATGAGCGATATAGAATCTTCGTAAGATAATGAAATTCAAACAGCCTGGGAAATCGGCCGTTCTTCAGTTATTTCTGAGAAATCTAAAATCCACTACGAGAGTACATACAATACTTTCAAGGAATGGATTCAGACTAAAGGCAGCCAAATCAATGAAAAATTGTTACTGGCCTATTTTGTTTGAAAAATCGAAAAGCTGAGATCGCTTGGAAGTCTTTGGGCGGAATATTCAATGCTGAAGAGCACAATATTTTTGAATGACGGAATTGACATATCCAAGTTTGCAACGCTCATTGCATTCCTCAAAAGAAAATCTATTGGTTACAATCCCAAAAAATCTGCTGTTTTTACAAGAGAAGAAATTAATAAATTTTTAAAAGAAGCACCAGACGATATGTTTTTAATTATTAAGGTGAGCTTTTATTCATACAATAGTATTCAGGTGGGAATGATATTAGGTATATCAGGGGCATGTAGAAATGAAGAGTTGTACAACATGAGCGTCAGGGACATAGAAGATCGGGAATCATTTTTAATCGTGAAAATTCCCAACACAAAAATCAACATTCAGAGAACATTCACAGTCATCGCATCGATCGAGATAATGATATCAATTACGTGGAAATATAAAGAAAATATTTCCGTCTGCGTAAACAAAATGCGAAGAGCGAGCATTTATTTTTGAGATATCAAAACGGAAAATGCAGTAATCAAGTAATAGGCAAAGGGACAATTGGAAGTTGGCCGTCAAAAATTGCAACCTTTTTGAATTAAGAAATCCAAATGCCTATACTGGCCATAGTTTTAGACGCACCTTCGGCCACCTCTTTAGCTAATAAGGGAGTAGATATGTATTAGGACTAAAACGACACGGTGGATGGCGGTCTTCGACTGTGGCTGAAAGTTACGTTGAAGATTCGGAGGAAAATAAACTAGACTTTGCTGAAAAACTTTTGCATAGTACGGAACGTAGCGAGTTGCAACATGAAATGTTGAATTCAGCAGAGGTTTCTGTGAATTCGGCTACTACTCAATCCAGTGGTATTTCCATGAGCAATTGTAAAAATTGTACTTTCAATATTAAATGAACTGAATTCAAATTGTTTGTGTTATTTCATTATTTCAAAGAATATTCAATCATTACCCTTCTGTTTACTTTAGTAACCAGTAAAAATGATGTACCGATCTAGCAACAAACTCGGTAACTAACAAAATTCGTTCTATCGTGCAAAAAATAATATTTGTTTATGTGTGATCGACGGTGTCCAAGCAACTGTTTCAGGGTAAGTTTTTTATTAATTTATCTATGTTTTCGAGACAATAATTCTCACAAGGATATTACAAAGGTTTTTTTACTCTATCATGACTATTGCGAGGATAACAAACGAGAGAATTTCAGAAAAAATTGAAGAAAGGAAAATTCTCGGCTAAAAGAAAGTGGTACGACGAATTTTCTGATGGTAGTCAATCCGAAGAGACAACGGAATTGAAAGATGATTAATCGAAAAATGTACCCGATCCTCGACCCGTTCGCACCGAATTGAATCAAATAATTATAGATACAGAAAAATATTATGCGATACTAATTCATACAAGGTTAAATTTTTAAAGCGGGATCTTGTATGGCCTAGAAATGAAGACATTCAGAATGTGAAAGAATTTTTTTCATCTACAGCCCTATCAAAATTGAAGGAACGGATCCGTTCAAAATACCACGGTGTGTCCGCAATGATATTGAAAGTTCTTTCACTAATTTTAAAAAATCGCTCTACTTTGTTAGAGATTTTATTATTTCAGCATATTGCTTTTCAGTTTACTTTGATGTAACATTTTGAAAAAGAGTTCCTTTTCATTTCATTAATATTATTTTCCTAATAACCTTTATAGCCTCGTTGATATCGTTGATAGGTATGTTTATTTTTTTCATAACATATATATATATATATATATATATATATTTTTATATTTTACAATTATAGATATCAATGTGATGGAATAAGTTCCTAATTTAATAATTTATTTTGTTATTTTATGTTTGAATGTTGATTTTTATACAAAGTGTTTTTTCTAATAAATTTTGTTATTTTTATATTTGAATTTTCATTGTTTTCAAATATGCTTCCATTAAAGGCAGTATACAGCACTCCCATACTTGGTTTTCTACTCGAAACACTGAAACTATTTCTGATGTTCAGTTGGGAAACCTCCTATAGTCCTATATGTGTTACAGACACATAAATATCTACTTTCTTATATAAAATATAAGTATAATTGGTTATATTAAATTATACCGAGAAATATACCTCAAGTGAAGTTGAAATGAAACTTCTGGGAAAGAATCTCAGGTACAAGAGTTGTAGTGCAATTCACCATCACATCACTGAAGAAAAATTTCAAGTGGTAGAAAAATGTTATTTTTTTGGTCTTTTTCTGGATGGGACTGCTCATTCGACAAAAATAGATTTTATCAGCATGTGAAAAATATAGAGCATTCCAGAGAAAATTTATATATGAAGAAAAGTTCTTTATTTGCTTTGTTATAAATTTAATATTTTCAATTAATATTCAATAACTGTTTTCTAGAAATTTATATCTATATAATATTCTATGTCGATAAACGCTTATACTTTATTTTAGTTATTATTATGACAAATAAATATTCTTTTCAATCAATGGTTGTATGAATTCTCGTATACCATTGTTATTTTATTTCCATGTTCTTCATATTTTCATGAAGGTACTGCATAAAATATTTTTTCACGAAACTGCAGAGAGAATTTTAACTTTCGATCTTGAGAATAGTTGTTTAAATAATATAAGTGTGAAAAAAATGAAGGGGCAATGAGGGGGAATGAGAAGACAATGAGAGAAAGGAAATGAGAGCCAATCAGATGAAATGAGGGGAATTGAAAAGAAATGAAGCGACAATTAGGAGTAATGAAGCCAATTTTTACGGAAATAAGAGGAATTTTTCTCGAAGTGGCAACTGAGCATACAAATTTTGGTCAGTGAGAGACCCCTCGATTGAATATATTCGTGAGGAACTGAATGGAATTGTGGTGAATTGAATGGAATTGAGGTGAATTGAATGGAATTGAGGTGAACTTAATGGAACTGAGGTGAATTTAATGGAATTGATGGGAATTTAATGGAATTGAGAGGAATTTAATGGAATTAAATGTAAAAGTGGAATTTTAGTGTACAAAAAATGGCCAGTGAAAGACCCCTCGGTTGAAATTCATCATTTTGAATTTTTTTCAACCGAAACAAATATTATACCAAAATATATATAACTAATTCCTGTCAATTCAATGTCCAGTTGGAAAATTTTCGATGGATGTCCCCCCCCAAAAATTTGGCTTCGGCCTGTCCCTGGTTTCAGCAACAATTTCGGTTAATGACTCAGAAATAAATCCAAGCTTTAGTATCCCATAACCTGAAACCCAAGAATAAAGTTGGCTAATTTGATTCTATTAGCGCATCGATGAACTAATTTTTAATTTCAACCAGAAATTTTAGGCTGAGTTTAACTTTACACTTCTGGATCATGCTACATCCTCAGTACAAGAAATATTTTTGTTACGAATTTGTTTTATTTCAGTTGTGTTTCTATATTGAATTTTTGCATTGAATGAATTTTGTTGAAATTTAGTTGATTGAAATTATCTAGTAAATGATAACAAATCGATCACATGATAACAGTAGTATATAAGATTATACCATGTGTCTCAGGATACCTGTTCCGATCGATTATTATATCAGCCATTTTGTGATATAACAATTTGAAAATTCCATGTTATTCAATTCGTTCAAAGAACCATCATTTGAAAAAAAAAACAAAAATTGGATAAACTTCCGGTTTGAATGGAAGGCACTCTGATGAATATCGAACCGAGACTCGTAATGAAATGGTTTGTTTATGGTTAAAAAAAAAACATGAAAAATAACAGGTTTTTCCTAGTAATTAAAAAACTTTTTGACATTCGGTTAAAATATTCTTATTGAATGTTAAATGTATGTCTAACAGATTGGCACATTGTTGTGTTCCCCAAAAAATCAACTGTAGAACACAAAGTGTGATACATCGTTGTGAATATATGTCATGTGAAGTAGAAATCAAAAATCATATACAGGATGCTAGTTTAGGGAAAAAAAATTATTTCCAGTGACTGAGTGAGTTCTGGGAATTCACTTGTTGTTGTTTATCTCTTTTGCACATTGAAATTAATTTTGAAAATCTTGTGTTTTATTACGAACAGGGTCAAGCCTCAGCCATAACTGTTTATCACAAATTATTGTTAACTGATTCTGAAATGTATGTATTGTTTTCATGAAGTGCAATACAATTTTCAACCCATTTGAGGATATAATATCTAAGTCTAGTTATGAAGCTCGTGGAGGAATTTGCAGATGTGCGCAAAGAAAATGAAGTTCAGTTCTGTTTCATTTGCATTTGACGAGTATTATGCAATGGTTTTATTACTTCAGCGTCTTCAGGGGGAGATGATTTAGTTTTACTTTCCTCGAGAGATAGAGAAGCAGTCAATTGCGAAGTTCATCATTTTGAAGAGGAAGTGGAGAATTCTGGAATAAAAACAGGGAGAATTCATATTGTTTGAATCAACTCATTCTAATGATTCCTTTTTTTATGAAGTGTAGAATGGAATTCTTCTGTTCGTACGAAACACTAACTTGGGAGAAAAACTAATTTTCGGAATGGACTGGACAAGGGGCAGAGAAGGCAAGATTAAATATATAGAAATAAAAATAACAAACCACTCACTCTATGCGTTTGACAGCAATCATCAATAACTTAGTTGGAACATAGGTGGATGAACAACAAAATTATCGGCCACAGAGTTCAGCCAACTCAATTAATCCTCATTTGCAAATGGATAATGAGCACTTTTTCAATACCGAAATATCAATTTATATTTCAATCATACCATGAATAATTGAGTTCGTAGTACTTTTTGATTGTTTAACTTACCTGTTTTTTAGTTCTCAAACTGATACCTATACAAAATGCATACAGAATAATCTGTTACTGATGAAAGCATTACTTCGCGTTTTTTTCATTTTTTTTTTCATCATGATTCATTTTACTGATATTACTCAACAGAAAATTAAAAATTTTTGCGGTATTAATATTCCAACTGCATCTACATTGGTATAAAAGCAGTTTTCCGAGTTTATTAAGATTGATTTTACCTAACGTTTCGCTTACAACTTCGGTAGGCATCTTCACGACAATGTTGGAAATAAGGAAACCTTTGTCAATGACTATACTCAGTTTTTAGAAAAGATGCATAACAAACAGTTGGGATCAAACGACTGACTCGTCAGTTTTGATGTTTCATCTCTGTTCGTAAATCCAGAGAGCAATAATAACAGAAACTTTCACCCGTGATGATAACAAATCACACCTAACGGAAGAGCTATCTCACCATACATCAGATGGTTACCGAAACGAGTATTGTTTCGTGTTAACATTAGATTTCTATTTGTGTTTATGGGATTTTTTAGTTCAGACGTTTATTGTCTATCAAAAATCGAAATTGTTTCCTTAATTGTGGATCCTGTGGATTATATTGTAAGTGCAAGTATAGGAGTCAATTTCACGAAACTTTGATTATACCGTCAAATTAATTGGAGCCACCGCAATTCGTTGAAATTTCAAAACGAGTGATTCGATTTGTTCGAGTTTAGTGAAGATTTTTTAATCGTACAATTTAAGCTTTGTGAAACCCGCCCTACGTAATATTGTGTTTTTTATTATTTTTTATGTAAAATATTGAGGTGCGAGCACTATTCAATTTTGAATGCTTTTCAGATCATTTGGCAAGATTTTTACCAAAGGTTCTTCTAATTATAGGAAATTTTCCAATACTTACATGCGCACAGATGCTGTGCAGAGGGTAAGCAAGTGTTGCAATGCAATCATCAAAATTCTAAAAATGTACAATATTTCCACAGTCGTTGACTTCAAAAATGTGAAAACGGTTTGTGCTTAAGGTATCTAGATTAGGAATAACAAACATAACCGAATACTCTTTTCTCCCTTTTTCTTCAGGTTTTTCTTGATATTTTGAAAAGTATTTCGACGAATGCAACGATTAGAGTACGAATGTATTCAGAGTTGCATACTCTGTCAAATTCGAAAACAAAAAAACAGAAAAAAAATTTTTGAAAATTTTTTTTTCGCTCCCTGTATAACTGAAAGTCGTCAGGCTCTAAGAATATTTCAGCTCGGTAGATAATGTCAAACAATATCATAATCCTAATTTTCATATTTCAAATAAATCTAGTTCTCCAGAAACGCCTAATAGGCCGTCGAACTTGGTACACCCAGTATAGGCAACTCATAGAGCACAGTGAAAATTTCCGAGTTGCGAATATTCAAGGGGATATTTGACACGTTATAATGTTAAGAAATTGACAGTGAGGATAAGCACTATTAGCAAAAGTATAACCGGACTCATAACAGGCAGAAATTGGACTAGAGTTGTGTTTTGCTCTACATCCGGCCGTGAAGCTCTAAAATATGCAGCCACATTGTGAGAATGATATTCCCCGAATAACCCACATCCGCCCCCATAATTCAGTTCTTCATCAGTATTAGCCTATATTAATCCCCCTCCCCGTGGGATTCCCATTTGACCCAGTTAATTTCGGATATTCCGATGCTCCGCTCTGACCCTCCTCAAAGATGCACACCCTGAAACTTTCATAACCTCCCACGAAAAATTCATAATCCGTCGAAATGAGAAGCCCCCGACAGAAAGGGAGAAAAGTGTGACGCAAGCGCAGCAGCCGGTTCGGCGTAATTAAAAGTGCATTGCATTTTTGAAGAAATCGATTACGGTAACGAGGCATTGCGCTAGACTCCGTCACAGATCGTGTTCTTTCAAGTCCACAGACACAAGTTCTCGCTATCCTCTGTTTTTCGTTTTCCGCTATCAAAAACTGAGTCGACTGTTGGCTCTTCTCGTGTACAGAAATGCGAGTCCAATTATCATTTTAACCTTCAGACAGATTGAATGCATGGTTTATTCTAGTTTTTCACGGCGGTATTTGTCGTTCAGGGGTGGGACTTTCTGTAGCTTCTTGATTTTAATAGTAATAATAAATTTTATTGCTGTAAATCTACAAGGACATAGCAACGTCAAAAAAAAGCAATGGTGTAGATCGGATGGTTCCAGTAATTATTCTCATTGAAAAATTGAGCTGTGCTTCGATTTTCTGAACACTATTGAGCCAAACAGGGCAACAATATGCAGCGGTGGAAAAAAACCAGGGCAAGGGCTGCTTCTACTCAGGCTAATGATAATCAAAACTTGAAAAGTCGAGATTTATTCCTCTCTGATGACAATAGCTATTTACAATATCTAATATCACAGGTTAAAACAATTTTGTACGAGGACAAGAATATGTACAATCATGAACAATTCGTCAGAAATACAATTCACAAGCGTTTTCGTTCTTTGTTCACTTATCTGGCTATAACGGTGCTGGGAAAGGTAAGTGAATATTTCTCGATTTTCTCCCAACGTTCGAACTCCTGGATCTCCTGGAAGACGTTGCAGTAAGAGTTGAAGGCTATATTCTTCCAAATAGAAGCGTTGAGGTTTCAACTTCCTCCAAGGTGCAGGTACTGAAAGATTTGAAGACTTAGGTCTCTCCAAGGAGGCTTCAGATGTCTAGATCCCTCCAAAGACATGTCTGAGGCCTAGCTTTCTTGAAACAGGTGCTGGAGGCTCAGCTCTCTCCAAAGAATACCAGAGACTTAGCCCTCTTCACAAGATGCGGAGACTTAGCTTCCTCCAAAAAAAGATGCTGGAGACTCAGCTACCTCTAAAAACAAAACAAAAGAGTCTCGCGTCTAAGATCGTACGCTCAGGAATGACCACGATCGCATATCTCCCAGCGTCGCGTTCTCGAGCCGAGACGATCCGGAAACTCCCGAGACTGAACCCGCCAAATTGGAACGTTACAAGGTTCTCAATTCGACCACATTTATTGAATCAGGTTTCAATAACAAATTAAAAATAGGTTCAGCTTTCATAGATTAATCGTCTGCCTACGACACGGTATGAAAGACGGTTTGATCTATAAACTTTATATACATTTTAAATGTGGAAAGATGATTCGTCTATTAGAGAATATGTTGTCGGATAGAAGATTTCGTGTTTTTGTTGATGACGATAGTAGTAACTCCAGAATTTTGAACTATGGTCTTCCGCAAGGATCCGTTTTAGCACCCCTTCTTTTCAATTTATATTTATTTGACATTCCTTGTACTCAATCTGAAAAGTTCTAATTCTCAAAGCTTTAGGGGAAATTTAACTCCTGATCTGAATATTTTGAAAAATTATCTTTTCGAATGGCGTTTGTGTCCGAATACGAGGTTTCGTTATTGCATTCGAACGACCATAAAAAATTTGGAAAATTTAATATCCTTTCCAGAAACTTTCCTTTAAAACATTATTTTACTCCCAAATATTTAGGTGTTAAATTAGATTCCTCTCTGAATTACAAAGCACATTTGGATGACTTACGGTTGATGCTGAAAACGAGAAATAACATTCTACAGAAACTTGCTGTTACGTCATGGGGTGCTGACTCGACTTCTCTTCGCACAGCAGCCCTTGCCCTGGTTTTTTGCACCGCTGAATATTGTCGCCCAGTTTGGTTCAATAGTGTTCATGTTCAGTGAATCGACGCACAGCTCAATTTATCAATGAGAATAATTACTGGAACCATCCGATCTACACATATCCTATGATTACCAGTGCTATCAAATATAGTTGCTCCCCATATTCGGAGACAGTCTGCAACTTGGAATTCTTGGAATAAATTCTATTTATTTCCGGATCCTTTTCCGATACTTTATAACGTTCTGGAAATCCGAATGGGATCTCTTGATGTCACTGTTTCATTAAGATTTTGAGAACACAATACAATGAGAAATTATCGGAAATTTTCATAAAATTGTGCAATTATTCACTAGTTCTTGTTTCGTAGAGCCGCAGAAATTATATGTTTCATTGCCTTCCAGTTTAAGTATCGAAGTAAATGAAGTGTATTACTTCGAAAATTATTAATAAGTGAAAAGCATTGTTCAGTTCTTCAAAATCACCTTTATACTGTGAGCACTCTGTATAAGTTCATCGAATATAATTGTTTATCATAAAATCAGCATCTTTCCGTATTCTCAAATCCTCTGTTGTTTGGTGAAAAGTCACTTCAAGCATTTATAATGGAAAACTTTCAACACGGTTAATGAAGCAGGAAATTATCATGCTGTAACTTTATTTATCTTTCAATTTACCCGGAGTGAAATCATAAAACGCTCAGATGGTTTCAAGGAACAATAACCGAACTGAGCCAGAGGTGTATAATGCATGAAACCTTTCACATTTCATTTAACAACCTGTATATTTTAGGTGCTCGAATATTGTATCTGAGGTGGTATTTTATTTTTATTTATGAATAAATAATTGAGACGTTTGGAGCGAGTGTTTTCTGTACGACACTCTCACGTGAATAATAACATGAAGTCTTCAGATATTCTCCATCAATTCGTTTACGATCAGTCGGTGATAGAATCGAAAGCCGAAGATCGCAATATTCACTCTTCATCTAACAGAAAAGAAGTTTCCACGTGAACGATTTCGTCTTCAATAAACTCTCAGCATATGAATTTTCAATAACGCAATTTTCGTAAATAGCAGAATGAACTTAAATAATTCTTTTCATAGGAAGCATCATGCCCTGTCGTGGTATTTCAGAAAAGATGAGGAACTGAATGGAATTTCAGGATTATAATGATTGTGGTTTCACGGAACAGAAAATGTAGGTACTTCAATATATTGAAAAATGTCCTTGGCAAAATATACTTGGACCTTTATTTTCCACCAAAGATGGAGATCCATAATATCATGTACTCTCGGTGATTGTTTGATCTTCGGGCATAATTTCAATGTTCATTTCATCACCAAAATAGGTCGGAGGTATACTTCGTAGTAATGACCAACGACATCAATTAAATTGACCAATCAGCAGCAAAAACAATGTGGATGACTCTAGGGTATTGAAGCAATTCCTGTTTTTCATGATATCAATGTTTTTCATTCATCGACTCTTCTGAATTAGAAAACTAAAATAATGTAATAAATGTTGAAACAAAAACTACCTAAGCTGTGGTAAAAAAAAATGAACGCGTTACCATAACATACTAAAGAGCCAGGGAAAAAACCTCACCCGAAAAAACCTGTCTTCCCGTGAAAAAATAAAATAAAATTGTTGTATCTGAATATTTTATATAGAAGGGCATCACGATTATCGGAGCGGCTCTTCGGAGGAAGGATATCCAAACACAAACTCCAACCTGAGAATAAAAAAAGACAGAACAGCAAGAGAATTCAATTTATACTTCATCAAATTGATCTAAAATTTTCACCCATTGCAAAAATGAATTTGATACATTGTGTGTGGCTCTAATGACATCTTGAAATTTATAAATCGAACAATTATTAATTAGGTGTTTAAGTATGTCCTCTGATTCACCACATTCACAATTAGGACTATCAACTGAATTCCACTTGAAAAGCAAGCTATTGGTACGCCCATGACCTGTTCTTATTCGATTCAGAAGGGACCATATTCTCCTGGGCAACTTGAAACCAGGAACTTCCTATGATGGATCAGATATTAGATCCCTATTAGATAATGAAGTAAATGGAGTGTAGTAGTTCGAAAATTATCAATAAGTGATAAGCAAAATTCAGTTCTTCAAAATGACTTTCATACAGTAAGCACTCTGTATAAGTTCATCGAATAAAATTGTTTATCATGAAATCAGCGTCTTCCCGTATTCTCATATCCTCTGAAAAGTAACCTCAAGCATTTATGATGGAAAACTTTCAACACGGTAAATGAAGCAGGAAATTATCATGCTGTTACTTTATTTATATTTCAATATACCCAGAGTAAAATCATAAAACGCTCAGATGGTTTCAAGGAACAATAACCGAACTGAGCCAGAGGTGTATAATGCATGAAACCTTTCACATTTCATTTAACAACCTGTATATTTTATGGAGTTGCTCGAACATTATATTTGGGGTGGTACTTTATTTTAGGTTATTAATAAATAATTGGGACTTTTGGAGTGAGTGTTGTCCTTATGATATTCTCACGTGAATAATAATATAAAGTCTTCTTATATTCTCCATCAATTCGTTTACGATCAGTCGGTGATAGAATCGAAAGCCGAAGATCGCAATATTCACTCTACATCTAACAGAAAAGAAGTTTCCACGTGAACGATTTCGTCTTCAATAAACTCTCAGCGTACGAATTTTCAATAACGCAATTTTCGTAAATAGCAGAATGAATTTGAATAATTCTTTTCATCGGAAGCATCATGCCCTGTCGTGGTATTTCAGAAAAGATGAGGAACTAAGTGGAATTTCAGGATTATAATGTAAGATCGTGGTTTCACGGAACAGAAAATGTAGGTAATATAATGAAAAATTTCCTTGGCATAATGTACTTGGATCTTTATTTTCCACCGAGGATTAAGATCCATAATATCATGTACTCTCGGTGATTGTTTGATCTTCGGGCATAATATCAATGTTCATTTCATCACCAAAATAGGTCGGAGGTATACTTCGTAGTAATGGCCAACGACATCAATTCAATTGACCAATCAGCAGCAAAAACAATATGAATGACTCTAGGATATTGAAGCAATTCCTGTATTTCATGATATCAATGTTTTTTATTCATCGACTCTTCTGAATTAGAAAACTAAAATAATGCAATAAATGTTGAAACAAAACTACCTAAACTGTGGTAAAAAAAAAATGGATGCGTTACCGTAACATACTAAAGAGCCAGGGAAAAAAACCTCACCCGAAAAAACCTGTCTCCCCGTGAAAAAATAAAATAAAATCATTGTATCTGAATATTTTATATAGGAGGGCATCACGATTATCGGAACGGCTCTTCGGAGGAAGGATGTCCAGACACAAACTCCAACCTGAGAATAAAAAAAGACAGAACAGCAAGAGAATTCAATTGATACTTCATCAGATTGATCTAAAATTTTCAACCCATTTCAAAAACGAATTTGATACATTTTGTTTGGCACTAATGACATCTTGAAATTTATAAATCGAACAATTATTAATTAGGTGTTTAAGTATGTCCTCTGATTCACCACATTCACAATTAGGACTATCAACTGAATTCCACTTGAAAAGCAAGCTATTGGTACGACCATGACCTGTTCTTATTCGATTAAGAAGGGACCATATTCTCCTGGGCAGCTTGAAACCAGGAACTTCCTATGATGGATCAGATATTATATCTTTATTAGATAATGAAGTAAATAGAGTGTAGTAGTTCGAAAATTATCAATAAGTGAAAAGCAACATTCAGTTCTTCAGAATAACCTTCATACTGTTAGCACTCTGTATAAGTTCATCGAATAAAATTGTTTATCATAAAATCAGCATCTTTCCGTATTCTTGTATCCTCTGAAAAGTCACCTCAGGCATTTATGATGGAAAACTTTCAACACGGTTAATGGAGCAGGAAATTATCATGCTGTAACTTTATTTATCTTTCAATTCACCCGAAGTAAAATCATAAAACGCTCAGATGGTTTCAAGGAACAATAACCGAACTGAGCCAGAGGTGTATAATGCATGAAACCTTTCACATTTCATTTAACAACCTGTATATTTTATGGAGTTGCTCGAACATTATATTTGGGGTGGTACTTTATTTTAGGTTATTAATAAATAATTGGGACTTTTGGAGTGAGTGTTGTCCTTATGATATTCTCACGTGAATAATAATATAAAGTCTTCTTATATTCTCCATCAATTCGTTTACGATCAGTCGGTGATAGAATCGAAAGCCGAAGATCGCAATATTCACTCTACATCTAACAGAAAAGAAGTTTCCACGTGAACGATTTCGTCTTCAATAAACTCTCAGCGTACGAATTTTCAATAACGCAATTTTCGTAAATAGCAGAATGAATTTGAATAATTCTTTTCATCGGAAGCATCATGCCCTGTCGTGGTATTTCAGAAAAGATGAGGAACTAAGTGGAATTTCAGGATTATAATGTAAGATCGTGGTTTCACGGAACAGAAAATGTAGGTAATATAATGAAAAATTTCCTTGGCATAATGTACTTGGATCTTTATTTTCCACCGAGGATTAAGATCCATAATATCATGTACTCTCGGTGATTGTTTGATCTTCGGGCATAATATCAATGTTCATTTCATCACCAAAATAGGTCGGAGGTATACTTCGTAGTAATGGCCAACGACATCAATTCAATTGACCAATCAGCAGCAAAAACAATATGAATGACTCTAGGATATTGAAGCAATTCCTGTATTTCATGATATCAATGTTTTTTATTCATCGACTCTTCTGAATTAGAAAACTAAAATAATGCAATAAATGTTGAAACAAAACTACCTAAACTGTGGTAAAAAAAAAATGGATGCGTTACCGTAACATACTAAAGAGCCAGGGAAAAAAACCTCACCCGAAAAAACCTGTCTCCCCGTGAAAAAATAAAATAAAATCATTGTATCTGAATATTTTATATAGGAGGGCATCACGATTATCGGAACGGCTCTTCGGAGGAAGGATATCCAGACACAAACTCCAACCTGAGAATAAAAAAAGACAGAACAGCAAGAGAATTCAATTGATACTTCATCAGATTGATCTAAAATTTTCAACCCATTTCAAAAACGAATTTGATACATTTTGTTTGGCACTAATGACATCTTGAAATTTATAAATCGAACAATTATTAATTAGGTGTTTAAGTATGTCCTCTGATTCACCACATTCACAATTAGGACTATCAACTGAATTCCACTTGAAAAGCAAGCTATTGGTACGACCATGACCTGTTCTTATTCGATTAAGAAGGGACCATATTCTCCTGGGCAGCTTGAAACCAGGAACTTCCTATGATGGATCAGATATTATATCTTTATTAGATAATGAAGTAAATAGAGTGTAGTAGTTCGAAAATTATCAATAAGTGAAAAGCAACATTCAGTTCTTCAGAATAACCTTCATACTGTTAGCACTCTGTATAAGTTCATCGAATAAAATTGTTTATCATAAAATCAGCATCTTTCCGTATTCTTGTATCCTCTGAAAAGTCACCTCAGGCATTTATGATGGAAAACTTTCAACACGGTTAATGGAGCAGGAAATTATCATGCTGTAACTTTATTTATCTTTCAATTCACCCGAAGTAAAATCATAAAACGCTCAGATGGTTTCAAGGAACAATAACCGAACTGAGCCAGAGGTGTATAATGCATGAAACCTTTCACATTTCATTTAACAACCTGTATATTTTATGCTGGTGCTCCAACACTAGATCTGGGGTGGTTCTTAATTTTAAGTTATGAATAAATAATTGGGACTTTTGGAGCGAGTGTTTTCCTTATGATACTCTCACGTGAATAATAATATAAAGTCTTCTGATATTCTCCATCAATTCGTTTACGATCAGTCGGTGATAGAATCGAAAGACGAAGATCGCATATTCACTCTACATCTAACAGAAAAGAAGTTTCCACACGAACGATTTCGTCGTCAATAAACTCTCAGCGTATGAATTTCCAATAACGCAATTTTCGTAAATAGCAGAATGAACTTGAATAATTCTTTTCATCGGAAGCATCATGCCCTGTCCTGGTATTTCAGAAAAGATGAGTAACTGAATGGAATTTCAGGATTATAATGTAAGATCGTGGTTTCACGGAACAGAAAATGTAGGTACTTCAATATATTGAAAAATGTCCTTGGCAAAATATACTTGGACCTTTATTTTCCACCAAAGATGGAAATCCATAATATCATGTACTCTCGGTGATTGTTTGATCTTCGGGCATAATATCAATGTTCATTTCATCACCAAAATAGGTCGGAGGTATACTTCGTAGTAATGACCAACGACATCAATTCAATTGACCAATCAGCAGCAAAAACAATGTGAATGACTCTAGGGTATTGAAGCAATTCCTGTTTTTCATGATATCAATGTTTTTCATTCATCGACTCTTCTGAATTAGAAAACTAAAATAATGTAATAATGTTGAAACAAAAACTACCTAAGCTGTGGTAAAAAAAATGAACGCGTTACCATAACATACTAAAGAGCCAGGGAAAAAACCCCACCCGAAAAACCTGTCTTCCCGTGAAAAAATAAAATAAAATTGTTGTATCTGAATATTTTATATAGAAGGGCATCACGATTATCGGAGCGGCTCTTCGGAGGAAGGATATCCAAACACAAACTCCAACCTGAGAATAAAAAAACACAGAACAGCAAGAGAATTCAATTGATACTTCATCAGATTGATCTAAAATTTTCAACCCATTGCAAAAACGAGTTTGATACATTGTGTTTGGCTCTAATGACATCTTGAAATTTATAAATCGAACAATTATTAATTAGGTGTTCAAGTATGCCCTCTGATTCACCACATTCACAATTAGGACTATCAACTGAATTCCACTTGAAAAGCAAGCTATTGGTACGACCATGACCTGTTCTTATTCGATTAAGAAGGGACCATATTCTCCTGGGCAGCTTGAAACCAGGAACTTCCTATGATGGATCATATATTATATGTTTATTAGATAATGAAGTAAATAGAGTGTAGTAGTTCGAAAATTATCAATAAGTGAAAAGCAAAATTCAGTTCTTCAAAATGACTTTCATACTGTTAGCACTCTGTATAAGTTCATCGAATAAAATTGTTTATCATGAAATCAGCATCTTCCCGTATTCTCATATCCTCTGAAAAGTAACCTCAAGCATTTATGTTGGAAAACTTTCAACACGGTAAATGAAGCAGGAAATTATCATGCTGTTACTTTATTTATATTTCAATATACCCAGAGTAAAATCATAAAACGCTCAGATGGTTTCAAGGAACAATAACCAAACTTAGCCAGAGGTGTATAATGCATGAAACCTTTCACATTTCATTTAACAACCTGTATATTTTATGGAGTTGCTCGAACATTATATCTGGGGTGGTACTTTATTTTAGGTTATGAATAAATAATTGGGATTTTTGGAGCGAGTGTTTTCCTTTTGATACTCTAAGGTGAATATAAAGTCTTCTGATATTCTCCATCAATTCGTTTGCGATCAGTCGGTGATAGAATCGAAAGCCGAAGATCGCAATATTCACTCTACATCTAACAGAAAAGAAGTTTCCACGTGAACGATTTCGTCTTCAATAAACTCTCAGCGTATGAATTTTCAATAACGCAATTTTCGTAAATAGCAGAATGAACTTGAATAATTTTTTTCATCGGAAGCATCATGCCTGTCGTGGTATTTCAGAAAAGATGAGGAACTGAATGGAATTTCAGGATTAAAATGTAAGATTGTGGTTTCACGGAACAGAAAATGTAGGTACGTTAATATAATGAAAAATGTCCTTGGCATAATGTACTTGGACCTTTATTTTCCACCGAGGATTGAGATCCATAATATCATGTACTCTTGGTGATTGTTTGATCTTCAGGCATAATATCAATGTTCATTTCATCACCAAAGTAGGTCGGAGGTATACTTCGTAGTAATGACCAACGACATCAATTCAATTGACCAATCAGCAGCAAAAACAATATGAATGACTCTAGGATATTGAAGCAATTCCTGTATTTCATGATATCAATGTTTTTTATTCATCGACTCTTCTGAATTAGAAAACTAAAATAATGCAATAAATGTTGAAACAAAAACTACCTAAGCTGTGATAAAAAAAATGAACGCGTTACCATAACATACTAAAGAGCCAGGGAAAAAACCTCACCCGAAAAAACCTGTCTCCCCGAGAAAAAATTAAATTAAATTGTTGTATCTGAATATTTTATATAGAAGGGCATCACGATTGTCGGAACGGCTCTTCGGAGGAAGGATTTCCGAAAAATATCAAGGTTCTCTAATGCACGATTCAAAAAAAATATCTCGATTATCTGAAATTATTTTCATAATCACTTTTTTTTTTCAAGGAGAATTACTCTCAGACGCAGTCCCATCAAATCGGCTGCATCTTCCATAAATGAAAAGTCATGACTGCAAAAATTCTGAAGTCGTTAAAAAGTTTTGTCGAATTCCGATTACTAGTACAAACGATATTCAAATCTCATTAGTTAAGCTCTCAAATTCTGATGGACCGTACATGAAATTGAATTCTGAATACCGCGCCATCAGTGAGTGCACTCTCGCTGTAAAAGCTCAAGACCTAAAATTTAACGAACCTGGTGCGATTTAGAATTTTCCCCACCATCACCCCAGTCAGCAACTGACGACAGGGGAGGGGCTTTCCGTCTGTCATTAAGGCCTTTGGAAATCGTCAGAGTATGGATTAAACGTGACGTTGAATGTAGATCGGTTTGAAAGGAAATGGAAGGCAGTATCGTTATCTCCTTGATGAACGTTATGAAATCTTCGTTTTGAAATTTTTTCGTTTCATGAAATGGACAGTATTTTTATAGGCAACTTCAGGTTGCGTTTGAACTTTGAACACTAGAGGGAATACTAGTAAATAACAAACCCAGAAGAATAAAAGTTGATAGTTGAGCCCCCTGACAAAGTTTTACAGCTCGCCTTCCAGTCCCAGATATCTAATGAAATCCAATATCTAGGAAGGCTTCAGTGAGGCCAATTCCTCACTCCTACAGGTCTCTTGACCGAAGCATTGTTTCCTTTCGCTTACAATGTCAAAGCATTTTGTGTAATAGGAGTTTCTTCATCAAAATAATGATTTTTATGAACCGACTTCATTAGAACAACTCGAAATTTCGAAGAGCAAAAACAATGATCATCTCCCTAAAGATATGAAAGATTTGCCGTTGCCTAATGTGTTCAAGTCGATGCGTCTTCTTACAACATAATTTCAAATTTTCGATTATACCTGTACTTGTGTAATAACGACGAAATCATTACATGCAAATATAACTGCAATTCTAAACCTTCAAGAGAAAACTGGAATACATGAAACTTGAAAGTGTGTATTCGAATTATACTTTTCATGAATTTTCATTAAATTGAGTATTCTCTGTCGAGCTTTTAGAGAAACATCCTGATCGCCAAACCAAAGGAGAGCTCTGTTTTTTGATCAGGATTATATTTTCCATCTACACATTGTTTTGAATCAAATGAAATACGCTTCTGGATTCTTTATATTTTTATTTGAACACAATAATTATGAAATTGAGAACATTTCAAAAATCTGTTCACATATTAGAGAATTATTATAACAATTTCAAGAACTTATTCAAACAGTGAACTCTCGATAAATCGAACAGTTGTTCTGGACCCGATTCATACATATTTTACCCAGTGTATATCAACCTCAATGAGTCTAGACGGTCTAGTAGATGAGTTCGATCTGCTGGAAGGGTCGTCAAGAGAACCACCACCGCTATAAGTCGTTCTTCTGACCACCATTGCCTCTATCCATTTGACAACACTGAAAATAAAAAGCAATGAACAAGACAATTACATGATACGAGTTTCAAAACTTACATTTCCATTCTCTTTGGTAATGAAAAGAATGCAAATTCCAGATTATTCTTTCTATTATTTCTGGAATTAATCACCATGCATTTCGAATATCGGCTAGTTTCTAACACAAAATTTATAACAGAAAAACACACAAACCAAGATTATGGAGTGAGCTAGATGCTACTCTTGTAGATTCCGAGTTATTTCAGTGGAAAATACGCCAGAAAATACAATCATTCAAGTATTTCCTTCAAAATTCACAACAGCCTACTCATAATCTCTATTTCATCTATGCCAAATGGACCCTAATTAAATATTCTAACCATAACCCGATTACTTTTGAAAAACAGATGTCGCTGACATCACTTTAGTCGCTTCGTTTCCCATCTTCATACTCTATAATCTTTGGTAATAGCGTTACTGGGACGAAAAAATGAGCGTTTTTACGCCGGAAAAGGTCCAAGGTTTCAGGTGAAGAAGAGGCTGGACAATTTTTCACATGCTCTTGATGGTCAGTGGTTGCTGGTTGTAACAATATTTTAAATTTTTGGGTGTTGTCGATGTGGCGAAATTCTCTCCCTAAACATGAATTTTGTAGAACAAATGGAAAAATGCGTTATTGTGACATTGCGGCAAACAAAAAATTTAACAACAAGATGATTCATCATAACCGTTGATGGCTGCAGCTTCAAGCCCTGCATGTTATACAGAAAACATGTGAATTTTCGTCCTCCCGGAACAAAAATCCTAAGATTTTTTTTCAAATACTGACATGGAAATTGAATTTCCCTTAATGCTGGCCAGCACACTATTGGTGGTGTTCCAAAGCAAAAATTTAGGTCTGAAAGACCCAGAGTTATACACCGGCCACTCTTTTCGTAGAACTGGAGCCACTATGCTTGCGGATTCGGGTGGAGATATTCTAGCACAAAAGCGTGTAGGAGGGTGGAAGAGCACCAAAATTGCGATGAGTTATGTCCATGATTCGGTCAAGAAAAAAATCGAAATGTCCATCAAATTATTTGGTAGTAAGGAGAGTACAAATGTTCTGCAGTCCTCGAGTTCAGCAGTTTCTGAGTCAACAGATGGTTCATCATCATCAGTATCAACTCTTTCATCATTAAAAAATGTGCTACTGGAAATGACAATTGTACCATGATTTTCATTAAATATGACGATAAAACAAAATTTTCTTATTCAAATAATACTACTAACTGTCAGTTTTACAAGTTAGTGACTTGATAAAATGAACTTTCGTGATTAATTTTGTGTTTTTGGAAACTGACGTTTACAAATAAGAAACAAATAAAACTCATTACGATACAGAAATCGATAAAGAGTAATTGTGGACATTATTTTCCTAGGACCATTTCAAGCTAGAATGTTGGAATTCTCCTCACGAAGAGTGATCGTGTAATCCATAAATAACCCTTCGAGTTTCTGTGACAGTACAGAAACCAACACCAGAGGCATTGATGAAAAATACCCCTTGAGACAGCGCCCAGTTAAGCCAACTACCCACACTTATCATTTTTTTTCAACTTCATCAATCCTACGGAAAAACGCCGACCAATCGAGGAAACGTCCCAGCCAAGTATGTTGCCCAATTTATGGCCTTCACTTCTGAATTCTCAGGGTCCATTTGGTCCCATCGTGCAGAGACGGCGGTCATTCGTGACGGGACAAACTCCGTACGTCGCTCAGCAAAAACGTAAGGCCGGGTCCAGACGGCTGTAATGCAACGTGCAATGCAACGCGTAATTCAGATTGCACCGTCTGGACGGCTCACGAATACACGGCGAATCTTCAACGCGACTCCTTGTTTGTCGGCTGTTCCACTCGGTTTCTACAAACATGCCGATAAGGAAAGTTGCAGGGTTGGCATAGAATTTCTGCACTTTAAAAAACCATGTGGATTTCTTTGAATTGATAAGAACCACTATTATTGGATTTTCTCAAAAATAGCGAATTTTCGGTTTAACCAACATCACATACATAATACATTTATTTGTGAATGTTCATTCAAAAATTTTCAATAAATACTATTTAAATGAGTATGATCTCTTTCCGACACTCTTTCACTATTGTGATTGATCAACAGAATGTAGAATTTTTCGGTTCCGACGAAAAAACGGGCATTTTTGTACAGGAAAGTTTGAAATAAACAAGATGAAACATTTCTAACAACTGTCTAGAAACCAGAGGAAAACCAGCTGAACCTCGAACTACCTTCTAGAAGCAAACTTCACCTTTTTTTTTCCACTAGAGGGATTGACGACTTGTTTTCATTTTCGTCATCTTGGAACCAGAATTTCTGAAAAATGTGAAATTTTTTCACAGCTCCGACACAGTCCTTCCAGTTGTGCATAATTACTGAAACTGTATGAAATCTGAAGAATAACTGAATATCCCCTAAAAAATCCATCAAAACACAAAGAAATCCAAAAAAACCTGGAACCCTGGAAAGTTGCGATAGCAGGTGCTGCGTTTATTTTCACTTACTTTAAAATTAGTGATGACCGGAAAAAACGTCGATGATGGAAAACAAATTTGTATGAATGAAGATCTTCATTATTATTTATTATTGGAATTGAAATCCTAATAAACGAGTGAATATGAAAACATCACCGGGTTCCTAAATGTCGCCCACGAATTTAGAATATATATTTTGAAATGAAAATGAAATAGAAATCTCTGTCCACGCATCATTTTGAATTTCATCTTGTGGTAATTCGGATTGCTTTGGTCCCAAATTCCGTAGTCCTGCCCGTAAAATTCAATTAATTCGAGAGATTGTTCGTCACTCCACAACAAACGCGCGAATAGCCGTCCAAACGAGAACTGCGAACGCCTTTGAGATCGCGACAAAAACCGACACCCCGATGGATAGCCAAGAACGGTCTAACGAACGTTACAGTAACGTTCGTGGTGCCGTCCACACGGAGAATTAGCATTACATTACGCGTTGCATTACACGTTGCATTACAGCCGTCTGGACCCGGCTTAAGGCAAAGCGTAATGTAATGCTAATTCTCCGTGTGGACGGCACCACGAACGTTACTGTAACGTTCGTCAGACCGTTCTTGGCTATCCATCGGGGTGTCGGTTTTTGTCGCGATCTCAAAGGCGCTCGCAGTTCTCGTTTGGACGGCTATTCGCGCGTTTGTTGTGGAGTGACGAACAATCTCCCGAATTAATTGAATTTTACGGGCAGGACTACGGAATTTGGGACCAAAGAAATCCGAATTACCACAAGATGAAATTCAAAATGATGCGTGGACAGAGATTTCTGTTTCATTTTCATTTCAAAATATATATTCAAAATTCGTGGGCGACATTTAGGATCCCGGGGATGTTTACATATTCACTCGTTTCTTCGGATTTCAATTCCAATAATGAATAATAATGAAGATCTTCTTTCATACAAATTGGTTTTCGATCATCGACGTTTTCTCCGGGCTTCACTAATTTTTAAGTAAGTGAAAATAAACGCGGCACCTGCTATGCAACTTTCCAGGGTTCCAGGTTTTTTTTGGATTTTTTCGTGTTTTGATGGATTTTTTAGGGGATATTCAGTCATTCTTCAGATTTCATACAGTTTCAGTAATTATGCACAAGTTTCAGTAATTATGCACAACTGGAAGGACTGTGTCGGAGCTGTGAAAAAATTTCACATTTTTCACAAATTCTGGTTCCGAAATGAAGAAAATGAAAACAAGTCGTCAATCCCTCTAGTGGAAAAAAAAGGGGAGGTTTGCTTCTGGAAGGTAGTTCGAGGTTCAGCTGGTTTTCCTCTAGTTTCTAGACAGTTGTTAGTAATGTTTCATCTTGATTATTTCAAACTTTCCTGTACAAAAATGCCCGTTTTTTCGTCGGAACCGAAAAATACTACATTCTATTGATGAATCACAATAGTGAAAGAGTGTCGGAAAGAGATCATACTCATTTAAATAGTATTTATTGAAAATTTTTGAATGAAAATTCACAAATAAATAGATTCTGTATGTGTTGTTGGTTGAACCGAGAATTTGCTATTTTTGAGAAAACCCAATAATAGTGGGTTTTATCAATTCAAAAAAATCCACAGGGTTTTATAAAGTGCAGAAATTCCATGCCAACCCTGCAACCTTCCTTATCGGCATGTTTGTAGAAACCGAGTGGAACAGCCGACAAACAAGGAGTCGCGTTGAAGATTCGCCGTGTTTTCGTGAGCCGTCCAGACGGTGCAATCTGAATTACGCGTTGCATTACACGTTGCATTACAGCCGTCTGAACCCGGCCTAACAAATCGAAAATTTCGGTTCGGAGTCTCGAGTTATAATATACTGAAGATAAGTCGTGGCATGTTGCAGCGAGACGTAAGGAATATCCGTTCGGAGGCGAACAGCTGAATAATTCATCGTTTTCCGCTGTAATTTATCGTTCTGGGTGACAAATTTTCGCAGTGGTTGACAGGAGTAATATTTCTCCGGCATCGGAAGCGACCGGAACCTAATGGCCTCAAGAGGCGCAATAATAAAATATCCGAAATGGAATATCTAACGATAACGGGGCCGATAATTGCATGTAACCGATCGAGATATACCAGGGCAATTTTGAGATTCTATTTGGAAATCACCTGAGCTACTTGGTAATTTGAATTTCCGCGTATTGATTTTATTGAATGAATTTGTCAGTTAGTGTGAGCCTTAACCCGTTGAGCGGCATTCACAATCAACTCGCGAGCAGAAGTACTATCTGAAATGAAATTTGAGGCTTGCACGGAATTGCACAGGTTTGGAAAAATTGGTGATATTTGAACGACAACTTCAACTGTGAGAGATAGGGACAAAATGAATGACACGTTAAGGAGGTCTTTTTTCAGAAAAACTGATAATGCCATCGACTGCGTTTCTCTATATTCTTTTGTTCTCGAGTTAAAAGCGAGAATTTAAATTAAGGCGATATCAAATTCAGGAAATATCTGCGCTTCTGTTCGTGCTAGTATGTTGAAATATATATATATATTCTTATGGAAAAGAGAGCTAAAATAATATAATAAATGTTGAAACAAAAAGTACCTAGGCTGAGAAAAAGAAAGAACTGGTTATCATAACATTCTTTGTATGATACTATAGAATCATACGATACTATCAACACTAGTATCATGCGATACTATACAGCCAGGGGAAGAAACCTCAGCCGAAGAAACCTGCCTCCCCGTAAACAAAATAACAGAAAATATCAGGAAAATCTTGAAAGACATCAGTGTGATCATCTTCATGATATCCGTCGATTTGTCATTAAGTTATGTTATGTGTGGATACTTTAGTGGGTTTCATACCTGTCTGTATCTCATATTGTATCAAATAAATAAATAAAATAAATAAATAGATGGTCTAGGATACACAGATTCTTCCCAAAACTACTCGTAATTCTTAATCTGAAATGAAAAAAGACAAAAGCAGAAAAGAAACCAATTATTCAGAATGAATCGAAGGCATTTTGGAAATGCATTTGCTACTTTAAAAAACATCAACTTTAAGATTTTTTGGTCAAATAATGTTCGGAGATTCATAAATATTTATGACAGAAATGTCACAAAATTTGAAAGAAAAAAAAAACTCCATCAATTTCCCCTTCCGAATCTGTTGAAAGTTACGTAACTGATAATTTTTCAACATAACAACCTAAACTTGTAAAAAATCAATTAATACATAACCTTTCAACTGTCCTCTTTCACGACGATTCTGTTGCCGTGTGGGTTTCTTGCAGAAGAATCTCTTTGATACCATGTTCATCAGCTAATTTGAAGACGTAATCACACTTGTCTTTCGAAATTCCTTCGATATTCAAATTCAGAATCCACAAATTGTTGCTCTCTGGTCGTGAGGGTTTTTTCAAACCAGATACGACCTTCCAGGTGATGATTTTTCCGGCACTTCAGATGTTTGAAGACCGCTACGGGACCCCAATGAAAAGCAATCATCTCCCATAGATAAACCAAACATGTTATAACACAAGAAAACAGAATATTTTTCAGGAACATATTTCATTTCAGGAAAGACATATTACGAGAATTGTTATTCTGACAATGTTGAAATGAAAACATTTTACGGGCACTTTTTTCATCGAAATCCAGTGACTCACTTTGTTTTCTTTCAAGAGGTCTAATTGCTGAACTATAACACGAAGCTGTTCTTTTCTCATGGAAACAAGAGTTTGAAATGGCTGGTTTCAGAAATATACTATACATCATACATCGCTCTCAGATTCATTCAGATATCATGAGGAAAATAGTTTGTGTTTGAAATTTCAGTTATTGAGTATTAAGTAGGCTGAATCACAGAATGATATGTCTCTACGACTGGTGTCATTATTATTTTTCGATTCAACTCTCCGTGGTTTGATCTCTGTTCAGAACAACTGTCAATTCGCATATCATTTTAACATGATCATATTTCTCGTAGTTTTCAAACATTTCCATATTCCTGGCAATAATGACTTTGGATTCCAAATTCTGATAATCAACAGTTCAAACCACGGAGGAGAATTGAATCAAGTAATAATGAAACCATGCATAGTGACATATTATATTGTGATTCAGCCTACTTTATACTCAGTAATTCTTATTTCGTGAACAAACTATATTTTTTCACGATATCTTAATGAATTTGAGTAGGATGCATGATGTATGCATGTCATACATCATATATCATATATAATATATTTCTGGAACTAAAAGAAAAGCAGATTCTTTCTTTGCCATTTCAAATTATTGTTTTCATCAGTTAAAACAAAACTTTATATTAGAGCTCAGCAAGTTAACCTTTTGAAAAAAAAACGAAATATGTTACTGGATTGCTTTGATAAAAGGTCTGTATTATGATTTCGTTTCACCATCCTAGCGCAAACAGAAATGGAGATAATGGCCAAAGTTGAAATAGCCCAAATTTTAATTTTTTCCTATACCTTGAGAACGAAAGAAGATAAAAGAATGCAATTGATGGCATCATCAGTTTCTCTCAAGAAGACCACCGTAACGTGTCATTCATTTTCCTCTATCTCTCACGGTTAAAAAGTTGTAGTTGGCATCAAACCGACAACCCTTGAGAGTCGTATTCATCCCCCAATGAATATAAAAAGCCAAGGAAATTCAGGGGCAATGAAACCAAGAACTCCCATACGTGATCATGAAACATCACAACTTACCCCCAATCAAAAATCTCACTATGCATCAATACACACGAAATACAAAGTTCAATATTCGAAGCAATTAGTTGTGAAGTACTGAGTTAAATATTCACAAGTAACTGCTTCAAATATCGAAGTTTTTTATGAAGATTTTGTCCCTGAGATGTATGGCATAGGTACTGATGAGGCCAACAAGGCCGAAACCGGTATAGCTCTCATCTCAGTGACAAAATTTAATATCATTTCTTCAACCTCACAATGAAAGATATCTAAGCCGAAAATGAATTAATTGTTATTCAAACATATAAAATTACTGAATTATAATTTTTTTAAAAACCTCGTAGTTCAAAAACAACTACAAAATTTAAGTATTTAAGCTCGAATAACGCCTTGGTATGAGTTCTTTAAAAAGTAGATGACAGAAAAATATGTAAAAACGAAACCAGGGAAATTCTAACAAACATGTTATACTATTTCATTATATTTTCATATCTATCACAATGTTCGAACAGCGTTTCGACCAAAAGTCGATTGTTGCAAACAATTTTTTCTCAATCAGCACATGAATTGAAATATACATATTATTCAAGCTTCTTTCTGGAGTCCAACAAAATCATCGGCTGGTTGCACTGAATTTTTGACGTTGATATCATGGCAGGGTCAAAATTGACCCCAAGCGCATATAAGTCACATGATTGCACTAGGAGAATAGCTGACGGGGGAGAAACCAGAATCACTCGGTATCTTTCTATGGTGCAAAATGATTCGAGTAGGCTGCCATACCAGCTAAGGGTTAAAAAGAGTACTGTCATCATAAATGTTTTTTTTTAACTTAATTCATTTATCACTACGCTCGGTTTCATGAGAAATAAAATCACATGGTTATTCAAAGTTAATTTTTTCATGTACGTTTCGTGGGATTCAATATATGAAATTATCTGCCTTGATCGCATTGTTCAAGTCCATTTATTCTCAGATTTGTTCTTCAAACTTCACGGTTTCCACAAGCATAGTGAAAT
The DNA here is from genome assembly GCA_038502775.1 of Hippodamia convergens. NCBI lineage: Eukaryota > Metazoa > Arthropoda > Insecta > Coleoptera > Coccinellidae > Hippodamia > Hippodamia convergens. The sequence goes on from JAVSIQ010000184.1 coordinate 91,410, forward strand.
ATTTCGATAAATTATTCATTTCCTCCTCCACTCAGCATTGACATATACAGTTGAACAGAATCTACATCTCGTTCAGAAAAAATATTTCCGGACGCTCGAAGTGTGGAACAGCCATTGCGATCGATTCTTCCCATATTGTAGGTCATCACCGAGAAATGGTTCAAACGCCCATTTCCACATTTATTGCCTCCCCCTAATTCAATCTAGTCCCAAGGCATTGATTAGGCCAACTCCTCTGTAAGATATTCGATTAACGCATGGGTTCGTTCCAAAAGCAGGTGAATTATGAAATGGAGATCGTAATCTGGAAAATAACCCTCCTTTAGAGGGTGGGATCTGAATAACCAAGCTTTCGAATAGTTGGCCATTTATCTGACTGACGTTTTGATGGGAATTGTCAAGTTAATTGAAGTGAATCCTGCATGCGAGCACGTGGAGGGCCATATAGGGCGAAACAGATTTGGGTTAGTGGGCAACGGCATTATATATGTAATTCGTAACATCCGAATCAAACATTGTTGCCACGTTCGCTGCAGTTCCGGAGTTGACAAATATATCTATACTAGCTCACCTGTGGGACTTCATCGATTCAGAATGAATATTCAAATTGTAATTATTATTATTTCGAGAAACCTAGATGCTGATTTCAAGGCCTCAGACAAGGTATTTCCAAAGTATCCAGGGACTCAATACAAAACTTTTGATACGTCTGACCTAAACCTGAATGAGTGAAAGAATAATAATAATAATAACAGCCTTTTATTTCACAATCACCTTACATATACAATGAAACAACGTCAAAAATAAAGGGTTTATATACTGTTCAGAAACTCTTCCAAAGTGTAGGGCTCTAAATTTACAAGATATTTAAATATTTCCTTTTTGAATGTTTTGATTTCATTCAAAGTTTTTATTCTATTTGGTAGTGAATCATAAATTTTTAAGCATCTGTACTTCATCTGCCTCTGAGATGTTGTTAAACTATATCTTGGGTAGATGTAATCAATATTTCTTGATTCATAGAAAGTTTTCTCATTTTCATATTTCTTGAAAAGTTATGTATTATTCCTTAAAAAAAGTACACATTCTTGAATTTATATAGCATATCTTGTTAATATTCCCAGCTTCTTGAAAATGTTTCTGCATGGTTCATTATATCTCATGTCATTAACAATTCGAACACTTTTTTTCTGTAGTATAAAGAGTGGTTTTATGTCTCCTGACCCATAGAATGTTATTCCAAATCTTAATTTAGCTTCAATCATTGCATGGTATATCATTTTCGGATATATGTTGTGGATATATCTGGAAATAACCCTCAATCCATAGATGGAAGGGGTAACTTTTTCACACAGATAATTTATGTGGTCCTTCCATTTGATATTTTTATTTATATATATTCCTAGAAACTTTGTTGACTTAAAAATTTATACTGTTCTTGATTTTAGTACATGCTTTCACTTTCTTCTGATCTTGTTGGTGTGAAAAGTGTCAATTTAGTTCTTTATTTATTCAGAAACAAATACAATTCTATCAGCAAATGAACAGATGAAAAGCAAACTCAATATTCACGTCGAAAATCCTTACTGAAACATTATATACCGCTACCTCACTAAGCATTGAGTCGATTCGAGAATGAGGAATGTTCACATTTTTCAATTATTACATATTCCTATTCTCCGCAGAAAATGAAAATATTGTGTCCAAAAATTATTTGAATACTTCAAATAGCGCCCGAGATATCGAGTTATAAACATGAGTTCGATGGATCCGTGTAACGTCACTTTACATCCGACGACTTGCGAGGTTCAGTACGTAGCCAGGTCCAATATAAGAGCCTTTCGTCGCACGGAGTGCGATTTGCGAATGTAGTATGACGTCACATCGCCGCGAGGAATTGAATATTCACGTGGTTATAAAATCCGAACTACTAGGTCTTTTCGACTGAAACAAAAACTAGTGATTTCATATACATATAGGCTATACTGTGACGAAGTTTCGATCGATTTTGCATACCTGTGAACATTCCTCATTGAATCAGCTATTGACAAAACCGAGGATAAAACGAAAACTGAGCACAACCGTCAACGATGTCTCCTCTAAGTGAGAGGCCCCACCACCGCGTTCTGCAAGCCGAACCGTCATGGTTTGCGTTGAATTATTCTCAATTCAGTTCATCTATGGGGTTCATGAAAATTGCATTTATTCAAGCGAAAGGTTTTTAATTTACAGTAGATGGAGTTCATAGAAGAATTAATGAATGGGAAAAGGGTTGCCAACATTCTGGAAATTTATTTGAACAGCTCATATTGAATTCCATCTTGATTAACTGAGATTTTGTTTGTTTATGTGTTCATCATAAAAAAGGAAACAAAGACATTGCTTTATCTAGCTTACTGAAAATACGAGCAATGCCGACTTTGGTCGGGAAATTAGAATTTTATTTGATAATGCCAAAAAGAGGTACTGATTTTCGATGAATGACAGGCCTAAAAAAATGAGATTTTATAGTTTTATTGAAGCTCATCGTACCTAATTTCAAAGCACGGTAATTTGCAAATAACCCCTTTAGGGTTATTTCGTTGAATATAATGATCAAGAACTTAGAATTCTCGTTTTTGTGTCAATGGGGTAGAGACAAAAATGACTAGTTCATATCATTGAGATTCATTTTGATACAACAACAAATATTTTCACAATATTTGATATTTACAAGAATTGGAAAGATGGGTTACGAAGTGAATTCGATGGTCGAGGGTTGAGAATCACTAGCTAGACCGCGCAACTTCTTCTGCCTAAATCGGCTATTGAAATTATTGTTATTATTATTAATTATCATACCAATATGATCATCAAACACGAAAAATCGTGAACAAGCCTAGATCCTAATTGCTAAACTTTTCGTTTACGACTAACCTATATCAGAATAACTGAAACTACAATCCTATTATGGAATAATGAGTCAATTCTCTTGCCTAGAATTGATCGAGGCTAAGGGTCATTTTTGCATATCACCGTAAGAATAACATGGGTGATTCGCGACTACGAGACGTATGTACTTTGACGAATGGGCCTTATAGCTCTGAGAAGCAGGCATTTTTTCGACTTGTTCGATGTTTTCTCATTGTTTTATGCTGAAATACCACTAAAGTTAAATAAGTTATGTTTTGATAGATAGGCCATAGTAATGTGAGGCTTCACCTGAATCTGTTCGGTAGTTCTCACGTGGAAGAGTAACAAACATCTTCACCTCCTCACAAACTTTCACATTTATATATTCGAAAGATAGGATAGGATAGTAAGACAAGCAATGTCCTTCCCTGTGTGACATCTTTTGAAAGTTTGATCTTTGATTCCTTCAAGAATATAGAATTTAGCAGTACCTATAACTATTTTGTTGATTTCTTACAACAAGGTGTTTATTTATTTTTAACCAGTATGAACTAGTTCTCTTTGAACTTCTGCTTGAAGTTAAATTTCTGGGTCACCTCGAAACAACGAGTCATGAAATGAAACGTCAAATCGAAGATTAACCAATAACACATGAACTCAGGAATTGAGGTTATCCAGAATCAACAAAATTGAAATGTGGATAAACAAAATACCAATTTGTGGGTAGTCAGTTTATTTGCAGCCAACCATTCATCATAAAGATTTTGTTTTTGTTTCTTTTGTGAAATTTTGGTTTGTTTTATGTTCTGATTTCCCTGATGACATCAATATAAGCTGTAGGCATTGTACTGAGATTGCTGGTGGTTTATTTACAAACACTTAGTTTCAGTAGGTACTCTCGACAAAATAGGTAAATCGTATTGCACGTTGTTATTATTAATGTTATTAGAAACATCCTCTCAATTTTTTTGTTTTTGTATTGAACTGGACACATTTGATTTGGCATAGGAATCATTAACAAAAGATCGTCTTATTCGTGCAGAAACAATCAGTGTCAGTATCAATGGATATACTTCATCTTCATATACAGCGTGTGTACCAAGTTCGACAGCCCATTAGAAGTTTCTGGAGAACTGAACCTATTTGAAATCTGGAAATTTGGATTATGATATTGTGTGACATTATCTACTGAGCTGTAATATTCTTGAAGCTTGACCACTTTCAGTTTGTATAACTGAAGTGGGAGTGGAAAAAATTTTTCAAGAATTTTTTTTCTGTTTTTTTGTTTTCGAATTTGATAAAAATATGCAATTCTGAATACATTCGTAGACGAATCGTTGAATTTGTAATAATACTTTTCAAAATATCGAGAAAAAAATGAGGAAAAAAGAGAGACAAGAGTATTCAGTATCAAGTTCGTTATTCCTAATCTAGATATCTTAACGGTTTGTGCCGTTTTCACATTTTGGAAGTCGAAGTCTGTGGAAATATCGTAAATTTTTTTAATTTTGCAAAAATCGTAATAGGGTGTTCCAAATGTTGGAACCAAAATTGGGATCAAGAGAGGCCCATAACATTCGTTTTCCAAATAAGAACCTTTTTTTTATGATTACGTTGAAGAATCATGAGTATGTTTCAGCATGTAAATGCTCCTAAAATTAATAATTTTTGAGTTATGTAGGCTTTTCTTATTTCATGTCGTACGTAGTGTCAAATTCATAGAATCTGTTTTATATCAACATACCCTGGTATTAAAACATAAATTATTTCGGAAACTCTTCTAATTTAATTCAGAGTTCTAATTTGAAAAGCCAAAGTTATCGGTCAATATTGATCCCAATTTTGACCCAACATTTGAAACACCCTGTGATGAGTTTTTCGAAATTCCTAAAATGTTAAATATTTCAACAGTTTGTGCTTAACATATCTAGATTAGGAATAACAAACATAATACTGAATACTTTTATTTCCCTTTTTTCTTCAGTTTTTTCTCGATATTCTGGAAAGTATTATGACAAATGCAAGGATTTGTATACGAATGTATTCAGAATTGAACACTCTATCAAATTCGAAAACAAAAAACAGAAATAAAAATTTTCAAAATTTTTTTTTCACTCTCTGTATAACTGAAAGTGGTCAAGCTCTAAGAATATTTCAGCTCGGTAGATGATGTCAAACAATATCATGATCCCAATTTTCAGATTCCATCCAAGATGTATTTCACAGAAATGAACGACAGTGAGAACGCCCAGCTCTACGAAACATAAAACATTAAAAAACCTCCTGTTGGAAGTTTCTGTCCTATTCCAGGTTAAATGGTCTTGTAGGGTGACATATCACGTGTCATATTGAAGTGGAGTTTCATATTCATTTCACCTTCCTCTCGGAAACATCTGTATTTTGTATGAGGAGATTCGACGGAGCAAATTGTTTTCATGCCGAACAATGCCATAAATATCACTCGGAAGCAATATGAGGATATTAAATTTCGCTGTTGTGAGACATGACGCAACATTCATTTTATGAAATGTGTATTCTCTGTCAGAGCTTTCGCTGGGAGAATCCAAGAAATGAGTGTCATTGAAGTGACATTTCCAGGAAAAACCTGAAAGTTTGCTATTGTGGAAGATGATAATAGAAATAAAATGTTGGACGATACTTCAAATCTGTAACAATATACGTTCCCTCTCACTTGAAGCAACTGAAGAACATGTGACGATGTATTTGAAGGCTTACATTTTGCCACCTTTGCTCTATAACAAAATATGAAGATTCGAATCCGTCATTTATCATTTGAAAATGCGTTCCAGAAGGCCATGTTGTTGTTTTTCAAGGCTTTTCCTCTTCTATTCCTTTCATTCATTCTCTTTCTATCATCATCGGTAAGTGACGGAACTTTTCTTGTCCAGTTCACGTCTTGGCATTTTCAGAAAACTCGTTTCAAATCGAATTCGCTGATTGACTGAGCATATGCAAGGAATTAACGAAAGATTGAATCATACTGATTTTTATTGCTTTCATCTGTCAGCTAATCCGTAGCTTTTCATAAGATTAGAGGAAAATTACAATCCTCGACGCTTTTTATGAATCTGTAGCTTACAGGTGATCGGAAGCATATCGAAAGGTATATTGTGATGTTATGTTGAATGATTTGTTTTTGCACAGAAAATAAAATACTTTTCTATACTCAACTACTTTTGTATTTCATTTACGTACTGCGGCTGTTAATTTCTCTTTCTCGTTAAAAGGAAAACAAATTGAACATGAATATATCCAATTATCGATACTTACCATCCAATATTATCGAAAAATTAATAGTCATTAATATTCATGGCTTCAACAAGACTTTAGTCCGTCTGAAATATTCAAACGTCAAAAACGAACTTCAGTTTTGATATGTTGTTTTTGATTGCGTGAATTTAATAATTATTATGGATAGGTTTTCATTTCTTTTTGTCTCAACATTTATTGTATTATTTTAGCTCTCTTTTTCATAAGAATATATACAGGGTGTTTCCTTAACATGCGGCAAAAATTCAGGGGGCTGTTCCTTGGACTATTCTAAGAATATTTTGTCCTTTGATGATTTTTGAAAAACCTCTTTGTTTCGAAGATACAGGGCAAACAAAATTTTAGATAATAACATTTTATTATGAAAAATTACATGAAAGAGATCGCTGGATTGGAAGAGGTGGTCCTCATTTATGGCCTGCTCGTTCCCCGGACTTAAACCCCTTAGATTATTTCCTATGGGGCCATCTAAAATCATTAGTTTATACCACTCCAGTAGAAAATGTAGAAGACTTGCGAAATCGGATCATTGCTGGGTGTAACTTAATAAGAAATGATCCTGGTGTTTTTGAAAGGGTCCGGCAGTCAATGAGGAGAAGATTGGATGCTTGTATGCTGGCTGGAGGTGGTCATTTTCAACAGTTTTTGTAGGTTAAGTTAAATTTTCATGTAATTTTTCATAATAAAATGTTATTATCTAAAATTTTGTTTGCCCTGTATCTTCGAAACAAAGAGGTTTTTCAAAAATCATCAAAGGACAAAATATTCTTAGAATAGTCCAAGGAACAGCCCCCTTACCACATTGGTAATCGCCTATGATTTCCTCTGCGTATGGGATTATTCTTCTCATCAATATGATAGCCATCATTTTATAAGCTGTATTTACTAGTGAAATTCCTCTATAGTTTGTACAAATGTGTTTGTCCCCCTTCTTATGTATGGGTATCATGAAGCTTCCATGCCATTCTCTAGGTATTTCCTTTTTGAAGACCTTTCAGGCTTTGATCCAGTATTATTTTTTCAGAGGAATTATAAATTCACATTGTGTGTATGAAATGTGTATATTGCAAATTATGGAAGAGTAAAAGGAATTTTTAATATGAAATTCTACTGGAAAATCGTTCGTAGGAATTCAATAGGTGAAAATTCTGCCTAACATACATACATCCTCCCACCACAGCTAGTATTTATCAAAATACCTAACCGTTCATCCCGAAAATCAATACGGAAATTATTCCACAGTCCGAAATCTAATCCGCAGGAATTCATTCCAGGTAATTTATCACGTCTCTAATGCCGCGAGCGAATGATTTGTCGCCAATTGGACGAACCTTGAGCATACGTGTGCTCGGCTCTAGCCTTATTCCGGAATAAAATATATCGGCGCCAAATATTTCAAGCGTGTAGCAGGATGTCACCAAGTTAAAGCCTCCGGAGTGGAGCTTTCACTCAGCACGCACCCGATTTTCGATAAGGCAGAGGCGTATCACGTCCCAAATCTGATCAACAATGAATGTTAGCCACCAAAGAAAAAAATAGTGGCAACCACAACAAGCCTCTTGTGCGTTTCTGGAGAACTGGACCTATTTGGAATCTGAAAATTGAGATTATGTTATTGTTTGACATCATCTACCGATCTGAAATATTCTTGGAGCCAGACAACTTTCAGTTATACAGGGAGTGCAAAAAAAAATTTCAAATTTTTTTTTCTTTTCTTCTATTTTCGAATTTGATAGAGTAGGCAATCCTGAATTCAGTCGTACTCAAATTGTTGCATTCATCGAAATACTTCTCAAAATATCGAGAAAAAAACTGATGAAAAAGGGAGATAAGAGTATTCAGTATTATATTTGTTATTCCTAACCTAGATATCGTAAGCACAAACTGTTTTTACATTTTTGAAGGCGAAGACTGTGGAAATATTGTACAATTTCAGAATGTTGAATAATCTGTCACAGGGTGTTTCAAATGTTGGTTCAAAAATTGGGATCAAACTTGGCTCATAATTTTCGTTTTTCAAATTAATAACTCGAGAAATATTAATTTTAGAAGCATCAGCATGTTGGAACATTATCATCATTTTTCTTTGCATAATCCGACGCAATCATAAAAGAATAGGGTTCTAATTTGAAAAACGAAATTTATGGGTCAATCTTGATGTGACGGGTTTTTCAAAATTCTGAAAATGTACAATATTTCCACATTCTTCGCCTTTAGAAATGTGCAAACGGTTTGTGCTTACAATATTTAGGTTAGGAATTACAAACATAATACCGAATACTCTTATCTTCTCTTTCTTTTTCTCGATTGTTTGGAACGTATTCTGAAGAATGCAACGATTTGAGCACGAATGTATTCAGAATTTCATACTCTATCAAATTCGAAAACAGAAAAAAAGAAAAAAACATTTTTGAAAACATTTTTGTCACTCCCTGTTTAACTGAAAGTGGTCAGGGTCCAAGAATATTTTAGATCGGTAGATAATGTCAAACAATAACATAATCCCAATTTTCAGATTTCAAATAGGTCTAGTTCTTTAGAAACGCCGAATGGGCCGTCGAACTTGGTACACCCTGTACTGTATATAGCTGGAAGGATGAAGGCAAAAACATCATGAAGAGTCTGCTTTTGGTATATTCCACAAAATCTTGGGACATTATTCTTTCACCCAATTTATTTCTAAGAACTGATACTGCATCCCCTTAAATATTGACAGTTGCACGACTGGTACTCAAATGGAGTTCTTACGTAAGGGACCTTAGAAATACAGAACATTATTTTGTCGATTTGATGCTTCTTGAAATTTCAAATTTTTTGCTATAATTTGATAGAAAACAACAAATGTTAATTTCAGGTGGAAAATATATTCCAAGCATTTATCAATATTTACAAGCATCTATTCATCCCTTTTTTGAAAAGCCATATGACTCTAACCCATTTTTTTTATCATATTTTGTACATTAACTCAAGATATCAACTGAATAATCGTAAAAACGAAAAGAAATTTCAGTGTGAATATTGTAATTTTTTTATGCATGTATGAAATAATTCATATCTAACTTTTATTTCAGAAGCAATAAAAAACTAGCTGTCAAAAATGAATTGAAGAATTTTTGGTGATTTCCCACTATGAAAAAAATTCTACAGGGTTTTCAACTGGGAAAACCCAATAAAAGTTCATGAAGAAAATTTTTTCAAGATATTCAGAAACATTTGTTATAGACTCGCATAATATAATATGTGAGGTATCAATCATGATTCATGGGTCCTTTCATAAGAATCTCTTTTACTACATTCAAAATATTTCAGGTTTTTTCTAACTCAAGAACATATCGTGCAATGCATTGGCAAAGTTCTGTCCAAGATAAATAAGAAAATCCACCAAATAAAAAATTTTGAGAAAGTGCGAGAAATGTTTGGAAATAGGTGGACGAAATATTCAAAATGTTTCATTATTCAATTATTTAATTCGGATTTATCTCTAAAGTTTCATGACTTTTTGAATAAGTTCTGCATTACAATTTCAGTTTTCGATATGTTTGTCATATTGTCCGAAAAAGAACTCCTTATTTTGCGTTATGAGCAGTCAAAAAACAAGTCGTTTACTCCGAACAATGATCTGATTTTTTGTAAATGTCAACAACAGGAGCATAAAAAATATTTTCAATAAAGTGAGAGATTCCTGGATAGACTTCACTTATTTTCACCTCACTTATTTACATGTTAGTGAAAAAAAACGGGGACAACTTGGAAAATTCGAATTTTTGTCCATTTGTGAGTTCCAACTTTGACACTCTCATTTTACCCCTTGCTATATCGAAACTTTATTTTCTTTACAGATTGACGTCGAATATCTTTTCCTTAACTCATTTCGAAAAACAGATCTGAGAGTCTCAATTTGTTTTTTTTTTCAAAGAACAAAGAATAACTTGAATGAAACATAAAATTAATGTGGCATTCGAAGATATATTCGAAAAAGTAATGATATTCATATGTTACATTTGGAATAAGAAAGGTAATACGTCATTGAAACTCAAAAATATGTAATAAATGGTGGTCTGCTTTGCTTATTTCTTCACACAAAATTTTTCTTCATAAACTTCAAATGCACTACCTTTGGGACACTGCATATTTCAGCGCTTCTGATCGAAAATTGTATTCTAGAGATCCTAGTTTCAACGTTTGCAACATGGATGTGGGTTGTGATTTCTATATTTCCTTCCGATATCCTTCATGAGCCCTGCTGTCCAACCCTGCACTAATTCCATCCAATTTTCCAGACAATCCAGGCTGAAGTGCTTTGTCAATTCGTATCACGCTCATTTGTTTACGAATTTTGAATACCTCGAGAATGTTGGTCCAGTTTTCTAACGTAAAACAAAAGAGCGAATTAAGGCCTTGATGATATACGAGTCAGGGATCATACTTTTTCAATTCATTGCCCAACCTAAAATGTTTTTCTGATTCGATAAATATTGTTTTGAAGAAATTGAATACTCACTATAACTTTTTCAATATGGATTTAATGGAATTTGATTTCAACGCTTTCAGCAGAGATAATTTAGCATATTTTTCGAAATTAGCGACGATTATGTTTTTTGTAAAGATACAGATTATCGAAAAGCTGCGTTCATTCAACGTATGCTGAATATTCTAAACCAATTAGAACATTGGAGCTACCCAACTAGAAGGTAATTAAATTGCCAAGTTTCCGAGGTGCTATCGACTGCACACATAAAAATTCAATTGCCTGGAGGTGATCAAGCCAAACTATTCAGAAACCATCAACAGTTTTTTTCTTGAATGTGCAAACTGTAGCTGTTTCGTCTCTGAAAATTACAATATATTGATGTAAAATAGCCAGGTTCAGCACATGATATTTTCTTAATTCTGCGCTGTGCGGATCATTTGAAAAAAAAGATTTTCCTCACACTGTTTTAGCAGGAAATAGTGGCTATGGAAGCAAATATAAGAAAACCTTCTGAAGTGTCATTCAACAAATCACACATTTGTACAAGAAATCTCGTTGAGAGAAAGAGCATGATGCAAGTAACTCTACTCCAGATACCTCCATCAACATGTATTTTAATAGATTTAAAATTGGAGCAAAAATGGATCTTAGGTATACATGTACAGGGTATCGCAAATTGCTTGATTTCGACTGTTTTGGGTACTTCTGGACTAGAAAGGGGTCCTGGGCTAGTGAAAACCGTTTCAAAATATCTTAATTTTTTTTATAATTTCGATTCCGAAAATGTGCTATAACTTTTTCATTCACGAAAATATCTGAAACCGATTTGAATTTCCTAGAAGCGCTTTTCACCCGGAAATAAGAGACTATATCAAATTTTTTTCTCGTGGAAAAAAAAACACTTTTCTTATTATAAATACGACCGCATTTGTTTTTTCATTTCATTTCATAAAAAAAAAATTAGACCTGAAAAAAATTTGAAAAAATTTCCAGTGAAAAAAGTTCTCGTTGGAAGTTTTCTTTTTTTCAGATATTTTCTTGAATGAAAAAGTTATGGCACATCTTCTGAATCGAAAAAATTTCAAAATGAAGTCATATCTTCGAAACAAATGAAGATATCGTGAAACGGTTTTCACTTTTGGAGTTTTCACGAAAATCGAGCCCAGGACTCTCCTCAACATTTTTACCTATCAAGCAATTTAGGATACTCTGTAGAATGAACAAACTGAGGAAATATTTATTCGAATAAAAAAATGAAAATTAATTTCATCGAACTTGTATATTCATTGATTTTGAAACTTTAATATTCCTCTGACGTTGTTTTAATTGCTATTAAATGAGAGAATGTGAAATCATCGGATTCGCTAGTTCGTGATGGTATTCTATGAACTTCACAATCGAAACAGTTTGTACCAGGAATCACAAGACTTAGTATACGCTGACAAAACACTATAAGTATGATAAAGACTTACCATTACCGGTAGGACAACGTGGCAGAATCGTGGTACTGTGTATTATATGAACTGACTCTTCTGAATGGTATCAGAGTACTGGTCACAGAGGACTCGTTGTTGAAAGGCTAGGGGTCTCGATGGTCCGCCCTTAGTGCGGAAGGGGGGTGGCCCTTGCTTCTTCTTCCTTCAACTGGCCTCAGTATAAGCCATATCAACTTCTAGCGCATGACAGCAAGACAAAGTTGAAACAAAGCTCAATATCGAGACCACCATCGAAGCATAACAATTGCGTCGTGACAATTAAGATAATGAATTGAGGGGGAATAAACATATATACATATTTACAAAATAAGAACAGAAAAGACGTCTTATTAATTCGTTAATGCGTGCGACCTACTATTTAGATCAAAAGAACCATCATTATCTCAAATTTGAGAAAATTTAAACACAACCCATAGTTACGAAACCTCAATCGGTAGAATTATTGTAAAACGCCAAGTACGAGTGTCGGTTACCTAACGATAAAGGTTAAGCTTCGATTGTAAAGCCAGCTTGATCGTTAGACGTACTTACTGATCAACAACATTTTCAATTTCTAGAGGACGTACGAAAATGTAGATGTTACTGATTTGCCTTCGAAGTACGGTAGGCAGAATTTCATCAGGCGGAAATTCAGAACATACAAAAACCTAATAACAGCTTCGTCTCAGTAGGTAACAGAAATGTCAGTTGCGAATATTGTTAAGTGAAGGGACTGGGAATTATTCCCTCGAAAATTCACATCATGATATATCACACACCGGAAGAACATGTCAGTTAAAATTGAAATTCAGGAAATGCCGGGTTTTTCGCTCGATGTCGACTCTCTACTCCACCTCACTTTCCAATCTTGAATATTCCGGGAAATAGAAAAGGTAGGTCGTCCCAGAGTACACGACGATATGGGAAAAGCAACCACCACGAACAATATTCGCCCGTATCGAAGAAAAATTAAAACGCACAAAAAACACGAATTCTCGTCTACTTGAATACGCAGTGACATTTTTAATATCGAAATTTTACGAGTGTGTACCGCGGAGTTATATTTCACTAAGCCCCGGGGATTTCAATAACGACGTAGTGAGATCGCTGTTCTGAAGGGGTTCCATTCCTTGCATTCAACCCGGAGCAGATATCATAACCCGAATCGCTTTCAACGAAAGTTCGAGTTTTCCCTCGTGTAGAAATTCTATACATTGTTATATTATATATGGAGTATTTAGGACTGGAGCATTACCAACATAACATAGACATAGTTACAGTTCAAATATTTTATGTTCGATAAACATTTCTGATTAATTAGTTGTAGGATAGTTCAGTTGTGAACCGTAGTCGGAATGAATTTATGAACTTTTTCTCTGTTCCATCAAATGAAAGAAATTGCTTGATATCCTTGCAACAAAATCTCAGAATTGATTTTTATGAATGTGAAACAATAACGACTAATTAAACTTCCATTGAATGTGTTTGGTTATGTGTCGTTTGAATGGTAACGTATATTACGTATGATTTTTGGCCTACACCCACGTACTTCCTGCCGACCAGCTCTTAGAGAAAACAACATTCTTACTGCTCCTTGTATATACATGTATAGAGCCTTGATTTATATTAAAGATAATATAGATAGATTTAACACAAATTGTCAAGTTACCACAATTATTCGACCAGAAGTACCGACACTCTCGCTATTCCAGTGCATAAAACCACAAAATTTAAGTCTTTTATTATGTATAAAGGCGTAATACTATTTTCTCTATTTCAGTATCGTAATGAGTTCATTACAGTTCTAAAAGTAGTGCTGTAATGAAACTCATTACAGCATTGTTTTCAGTTCTATTTTTCGTTTTATGGTTGTCAGTACTGACCTCCGATCGAATCAAGTTTCGAATCAAATCAATTCGAATTCCGTGATCTGTCAAATTTCGTATGTCACACCAACTGCCAAGATACAATACAAAAGTCACTAATCAGAATTTTCATTTGAATTTCGAGAGTATTTCACAAAAATTGACTGAAATAGAGAAAATACCGTCTAATACTCGTTGCAGAAGGCAATTCCAACACTCATGCTATCGAAAACTCGCTCCTTTGTCGCTCGTTTTCGAACTTCGCATTCGTGTTGGAATAGGAGCTCATTCTGCAACTTGTTTTAGAATATACTATAATCGTCTATCACAGAGAGTGAGGGCACTGAATAGAAGAGAATATGGGAAAAACGGTGAAAGAATTATTGTTCAAAAAAGCATATTATAGTATAGAAGAGTATATGATGGATATGTAAATCACAATTCTGAATTTTTAATAGTCTACTTTGTATTTGTCTTTGACTTGACCTGTACACTTTGTGTCAAAAAGGATCAATAAATCATTTCATTTCATTCCATTCCATTCCATTCCATTCCATTCCATTCCATTCCACTCCACTCCACTCCACTCCACTCCATTCCATTCCATTCCATTCCATTCCATTCCATTCCATTCCATTTCATTTCATTTCATATACAAGGATGCTGATCAAATTGATAAGAATCAAAACCTTCATGCCAGGAGATTCAATTCTCTAAGATATTTATATCATTCTTTAATTGAAAAACAACTACGTCCCAGAAATTTATAATCAAAGAAGAAATCTGCCATTCTATAATTCAAATAGTCGACATTGAAAGGTGTTCAAATAGACAACGTTTAGTTAGCTCGTATGAATAAAAAAACAAAACCTTCCAATTTGTTTATTCTTGAATAGGAGAGAAATATAACAGTACCAAAATGCCATAATTTTTGTTCAATACGTATGGAACCCAACACTTAAAAAAAACATATTATTTGTTTCATTAAACAAGTTTTGATTTGGGCCCTCAGCAAAGAATCGTCTGCCTCTAAGTGTCATTGAACTTTGTTCGGGTACGCTTAAGAGGCAGGAAAAAAGAACGATTGAAAAATATTAATGGCGATACCAAAATTTCCAGATCAAAAGATCCACCCTAAAGTTAATTTCATCGTTGAGGATTGAGTTACTAGATCTAGGGAGACGGAACGGAAAAGTCCTACAGATTACTAGAGAAAGTGCAAAAGATACTTTTAGTAAAGTCGTGAAACGAACACATTTTACTTGTGGTCGAATGGTTAACAGGAAATTCTTTGCGCTCGTAAAGGCAAAGAATATTCTGTTAACTGTTTTATTTTTTTTCCTGAAACCACATGGCTTCATGGTGACGGATGGGAAAAAATAAAATTGACAGATTTAGTTACAGAAAATGATTGTGTAGTTCTATGAACATTTAATATTAGTCTATGAAAATTGTATAGTATCAGAATAAGATAAATGAAGAAAAAGTATGAATGACAGAAGAGAGAAACGAAGAAACTGGGTAAAGGACTTGAATGATGGATGGAGTGAGAACTTGAAATAGAATCGAAGGGAAAAGAATACTGAATTTAAAGAAAAAGTTGGAATAAAATCAGAATTCTAAGTAAAAATGGTTGGAAAATGAACTTACAGAAGATCTACCTTGGAAATCGTGAATGTAAAAGTAAATAGGAGCAGAAATTAAAGGGACATATATTTTGAGTATCTAGAATCTAAGATAGAGATTGAAGTACAAGAAGTCATTCGATAAAGAATTGTGATATTGAGAAATTTGATTTTAATTTGTAGGTAACATGGAATTTTCAATTAGAGAGATATATATCAAAGAATAATAAGATAGGTAATTTTCGATTGAATTTTAAACATTTATTAAAATCCTAGAGGTCATTTTTGTGTATTGGTCGAATTATATCAAATCTCAATTGCATACCTACATATATTGATTTTATTGACTTCATTAGTTTGAACCCTCACATGAGATAAGAGTTTTGGCCGGAAATTTCAAAATTTAATATTTTTTCTCATTTCGATTTCAAATTCATTTTATAAATAAAAAATGAAATTGAGAATTCTGATACCATTCGAACGAGTCACTTGACCTGAAGTTCCAACCAATCTCAGTAGCTCCAATTGAATTTGACATTGCTCAATCAGGCAATCGATGTTTTGTGAAACTCACCTAAAGCGTTCAAGATTCGGATGATCTGGGTTGAGAATCAACGAATATCACCGAATCCAATTCAGTCCAACTTCCAATTTGAATTGTGTAATTGTTAGAACGAAACCATTCAAGGAATTCCTGCATATATTCAAGGGAATTTGAATAAAATCAAATAGTGTCGTTTGAATGCATCCTACAGGACAGACCTGAACAAGTGACTCGAGGGTATTTTGCATTGCTAACTTGGCGCCGATGGGTCCTACGAAAGATCTTGAGTTGTCTGTTCGAATTGAGACGCCAGGGGAGTTGGGTAGCCTACTATATTCTATGATACACGTTCGATTTCCTTCGGTGTCGCATATGAACAGAGTTTTCCCTTAACATTCAATACCGTTTTGTATTCTTGAAGAAAAACGTCATAACTTGATGTCAGTTAATACGCTATCTAAGGAAGAGTTATCCTTTTGGCCCCCTTTGAGATTTTTTTTCGTTCCTTTCGTTCTCCGCACGAGATCCTCAATGAAATTTGTCTAATCCTAGGATCGTGAAGAAAGTGTTGGATTCACAACATTTTTCCGGTTTCCAAAGGACTTACGCAAAAAAATTAACGCACATTCTGAAAATTTCAATTCCAATGAAAGTTTACTCTACATTGATTTCTTTATAACTTATTTTCAAGTTCTCTCCGGAAGGTTTTGAACGAAACAAGACAGATTAAATGAGAGAAAAATTCAGGATTTCACAGAATCTTATGTGCAAGAAGAGAAATGAACTATTTTCAAAATACTGAAATGCTGATGAGTGATTTAACACTTGGTATTTCCAACCCTCATACTCAAAATGGAAGATCTCAAAATGTTCTGATCTAATCATTCCCAGATTTTTCCGAGTAGGATTCCTAAGTCATTAGGAGTAGCTGAATGATTTTCTGAACTTCTCAGCCTTCTATTGAGAATGTCCCAAACCTGCTCAATCGGATAGAGATCAGGACTTCTTGCTGGCCGTTCCATTCGAGAGACTTCAACCTCTTCAGGTACTCCTGAACGATGAGCGCATGATGGGGTCTGGCATTCAATCAATCAATCAACCAGCCGCTGAAGTCCACTGCTGGACATAAGCCTCCCTTGTTTGCTTCCACATCTCCCTATCCTGAGCAATTTGCATCCAGTTTGTGTGGATCCGTCTTAAGTCGTCATGCCATCTGGTCGGAGGACGACCTCTGCTCCTGAATGCATGTTGTCTTGGTCTCCATTCTGTTATTTTCCTTGTCCAACGATCATCGCTCAGCCTCGCTACATGTCCCGCCCAATTCCACTTCAAACTAGTTATTTTCTCCACTGCGTCCGTGACTCTTGTTCTGGCTCGTATTTCGGTATTCGGTACTTTGTTTCTCAGAGATAACCCCAACATAGATCTCTCCATTGCTCTTTGAGTAGTTCTTATCTTATTTGCTGTTTTCTTCGTTAATGTCAGGGTCTCTGCTCCATACGTTAAACAGGCAGCACACACTGGTTGAACACCCTTCTCTTCAAACATACCGGAAGTGTACTTTTGTCTGGCATTATCGTCCATAAAAATGAAATGTTCACCAATGTATGGGTCAAATGGCACTACATGCTCTTTAAGAATGTTTCTTATATACTTATCAGCATTTATAGCTCAATTCTCAACGACCATTAGGTCTGTGCGAGCAGTCAAAGATATTCCACCCCATACCATAATTGATTCTCCCCCGAAACCAGTAGTATTCAGGAAATTGCACTGAGCATATCTTTCATGTGGACGTCTGTATACAAGGGAACGTCGATCACAATGGTAGAGGCAGAATCTAGACTAATCTGTGAAAAGTACTGTTTCCCAATCGGCCTCTTTCCGATGGATATGTTCTCTCGCAAAATCCAAACGCGCCCTTCGTTGGGCTGGGGTAAGAGCTAGGCCTCTTGCCGCGACACGAGGCCTTTAATCATATTCTCTGAGGCGATTCCTTATTGTCTGAGTGCTAATTTGCACCCCTTGAGTTTGCTCAAGCAGATTTTGAAGGATGCGAGCGGTTGCAAACCGAAGAAACTCTCAAGTAACGTTGTTGAATGGTAGTTGTTACCAGTGGTCTATCCTGTCTTGGCCTTCGGATATTCATATCAGTCTCCCTGAATCGCTGCAACATTCTGGACACACTTGTATGGGAAACTCCAACCCTTTTTGCAATTCTCGTGTATGTCTACCTTTCTTCTCGCAAAACTACCGCTTGGGCACATTCCTCTTGAGTCGAATTGCGTGTTTCGCGTTGCATAGCGATCGAGTGTAGAAAATCAAACGAGAAAGAAACTATTGATCACTAGAATTGATCGAGAAACAATTGATTTTAGAATGGAGCCAATAGATTCAAAATCTGCTCAAATCTTTTTTTTTATTCCGACTGGGAAAAAACATCTATATTGATGAAAAACGTTGAAAGTGGATAACGTATGCATGCACATTTGTGATAAAAATAATTATCATTGACAACACCTCATCATGATGTATTTTACTCGAATCTTTCACTTCACATCTTGGAGTATTTTCGTCAGCAAAACGAGAAAACTTGAAATATATGAAATCGTAAGGATATTTAGCGTGCATACATACCTATCTTCAATGTTTAAATTTCTAATTTGATGAAGAGCTGGTACTGTATCGCGTCATGAATCTGAACCAGGAGGCGTGTTTGAAACGCTTCCATTCGTACACAGAGTCCGTTGCAAGCTGTGATAGACAGATATTCTATCGATTCATATTTTTGTACAAACGTTTCCTGTTGGTTTTATTTTGAGCTTCGCTTAAATGCTCCATTTGTGATGGCGTGACGGCTTTCATTTTAGTCTACACGTGGTTGGACCATTTCCCTGTGAATTCTGAATTGACGTATTCTGTGAGAGTGATGTGAAAAATTACCCATTTATCATAGTGAATACCGTTGGGATCTTTCTCACACTGTCCATGTTGATGGAGTTTTATAACGAACTATTTTCACCTTCGTTAGCAATATATACAGGATGGTTCAAAAGAATTTTCGTAACATCATCCGTATTTTCTTGAATGCCAATGACGCTACAAATTTTTTTCATAACAATCCTCCATTATTTTTCAATTTTTCATCTTTGTAAGTAACTGGCGTTTTCCCATTTACAACTGTTTTATACATGATGGCAACATTCCTCGTTTGCTGAATCTCTGGAAATATTTTATATAATTAGAGTAGAGATTTTTGAATCATAGATGAATTCAAAATAGTAATCATCGAAATGAATACCATTTTCAATTCCCAGACTCAGAAATCTTTTATCATGAGGTTGGAGAAATGATATTAGATTTTGTCACTGAGATGAGAGATATACCGGTTTCGGCCTTGTTGGGCCTCATCAGTATCCCGCACATCTCAGGACAAAATCTTCACAACCAATTGCTATAAATTCTGAAGTTTTTTATGAAGATTTTGTCCTGAGATGTGCGGGATACTGATGAGGCCCAACAAGGCCGAAACCGGTATATCTCTCATCTCAGTGACAAAATCTAATATCATTTCTCCAACCTCATGATAAAAGATCTCTGAGCCTGGGAATTGAAAATGGTATTCATTTCGATGATTACTATTTGGAATTCATCTTTGTTTCAAAAATGTTCTCGATGTGCTTTCGTAAAGGCAAAGAATTTTCTTTTTCTTAAAAACATCAGGCTTCACAGTCACAAAAAGAATTGGGCGTTTCCATCACTTTGAGAAACTAGCAAGCGGGCCCTGAATAGAGCCAAAAAGAATTGGGCGTTTCCATCACTTTGAGAAACTAGCAAGCGGGCCCTGAATAGAGCCACTGCTAAAATCTCATTCAGTGAAAGAGGAAGTACAGATTTCTTTTTTTGCATTTGATTGGAGATGTGAAACTTCATTTTGACGCAATTGGATGTCACCACCTCAGTACTTTGGAATATTTTACTCATTACTTTACAACCAATTGCTATAAATTCTGAAGTTTTTTATGAAGATTTTGTCCTGAGATGTGCGGGATACTGATGAGGCCCAACAAGGCCGAAACCGGTATATCCGTCATCTCATTAACAAAATCTAATATTATTTCTCCAACCTCATGATAAAAGATCTCTGAGCCTGGGAATTGAAAATGGTATTCATTTCGATGATTACTATTTTGAATTCATCTATGTTTCAAAAATGTTCTCGATGTGCCTTCGTAAAGGCAAAGAATTTTCTTTTTCTTAGAGTAGAGATAACATGGAGACATGTTCGATACTCATTTCGAATTTCTACGAACACAACCGACTACCTTAGAATAAGTGAAATCTTTATTGAAACGATAAACACCATGAATATTCAACATAACCTCGAATAATGCCTCTTTCTAATGAACTTTCTATGTGAGATGCTTCAATTTTGTCAGTTACAAGACATTCTCCAGCCTCTGAGAGTAAATCTGAAATTTCTTGAATAATTCCAACCCCGGCAGCACATTCTGAATTGCATAGCGAGGAGTGCCATCTCATCATGGAACGCTGCAGTACAAATATTGGAGTAAATGAAATAAACAATTGGAGCGAATTTACGACTGGTATTTCAGCAGGCGTCATCATTGAAAACTTATGAGGTGTAATGGTTTGTATACGGAATTATATCCTTGGAATTTATTCAAATTTGTTCAATCAATCCCTTCAAATAGGCATTTAACCTGAAAAAGCACTGAAGGGTGTCAAAGAATTGATTTTATTCATAGATGAATCTATATGAAGACTTTTTTTTTCTTGATAACGAAATCTATTCCGTACCTCTCAGCTTTCTTATCAATTTTCTATACCACGATATATTAATGATGCTCAGAAATGTATTGAAGGTCAAAATTGCTTTCTAACTAACTATGCCGATGTTAAGAATTTGTTAATGAGTAATCCAGATTTACAAACTTTACTCTATGATGCAGATAGAATTTTTAAGCTATTAACTGAATGGACCTCGAATGAAAGACTCATTTTGAATGAAAAAAAAACAAACTGTGTAATTTTCAAAACTAATAGATCTAGAGTAGAATATCCAAACACCATATATCTGAATGAATCTAATATAAGTACAAGCACAGAAACTAAGCTCATATAGGAGCTCATATAGAAAAAAACAACAAAATGCTGAACTCAGTTAGCTACACTTTGAGGGTAATGTCACAATACCTCAATGAAAATGGGTTGAAGGTGATTTATTTTTCAACCTTTGAATCATTAGTAAGATATGGTTTAGTTTTTTATGGTAGCGTCAGAGCAGTGGAAAAAATTTTCGTAGCACAAAAAAGGGCAATCAGAATAATAAACAAGCTCAATGTTAGAACTTCATGCAGGGGGTTTTTCAAACGAAGTAATTTTTCAACTGTAACAGCACTGCATATAGAAGAATGCATAATGTTTCTCTTCAAAAATAGGGATTACTTTAGTTCGAATTTACCAACACATTCTTATAATAATAGAAATAATTTTTACATATATCCTGTCCATTAGACTGTAACAGAGAGGGGAGCTAAGTATTCTTCTATGAAATACTTTAACAAATTGCCACTGAGCATAAGGCAAATCGAAAATATAAGTAGTTTTAAAAAGTGTCTGCATAAGTTTCTATTAGATCTTGAGCCATATACAATAGATGAGTATCTGAATTCTTCCATACCACATAGAATTTTAGTTTATCGTTTGACAAACATTTCGTTCTGATTATGTATATGTATATCTCTTGTATATGTATGATTTTCGAAATAAATATGATTATTATTATTTGCAGAATTTTACATTAACCTAGATCGTGCCAGGAATACCTACATACATCATATTTGCCTATGAAATCAGCGATGAACTTTACAGGTTATCCCAAATAGCTTGACTTTGACTTTTTTCGATATTTCTGGTCCAGATAGGAAAAAATTTTGAAAGGGGTCCAGGGCTGAATTTTCACGAGAACATCATGAATGAAAACCGTTCCGTGTTATCTCCATTTGTTACAAGATATAACCAAATTTGATATTTGATCGATAACATTTTTATTTACGAAAGTATGTGACAACGATTGAAATTTTTACAGGCTATTTTCACTATATTATTTTTTCTACGACCTGGCATTGTTACCAACTTTGCCGTACATATTTTAGTGCAAGAAGTGTCACTTTCCCTTCTTGAATGGCAGTTGTTACCCGTGGTCTACCCTGTCCTGTCTCCCTGAATCGCTGCATTATTCTGGACACTCTTGTATGGGAAACTCCATACCTTTCTGCAATTCTTGTGTATGTCCACCCTTCTTCCCATAAAACTACCTCTTTGGCACATTCCTTTTGGGTCAAATTCGCGTTGCATAGGAATTGAGTGTAGAAAATAAAACGAAAGAACTGATTTTAGAATAGAGCCAATACCTTCAGAATCTGATAATATCATCTTTTTTATTCCCGCTGGGAAAAAAACATCTGTATTGAAGAAAAACGTTGGAAGTAGATAACATATGCATGCATAATTCTGATGAAAATAATTATCATTGAGAACACCTTCAGTTGTAGAATGAATTTGAGATTTCCATAATGTGCGTCAATTTCTTTGCGCAGTGTATTTCGAACTTTAACGAATATGTTGCCAGACATTGCAAATCTACGAAATATAGGTAATTCTGCATCGAAGTTGCCGTAATTGAAAAAACTTCATTAACCGATGGTTCATTAAGAAAGTGAAACTAAGCTTTTCATTTCGGAAGAATAGTTCCAGTTCTGCTGCTCGTAAATTTTCAAGTTTGCCTCATGTTAGCAGCAGGTGGTTTTTCTCCCTCCTAATAAGGGAGATTTATCCACAGCCGTTATGAATAAATAATGGTTCCTGGTAGACGTTGATTACTCCGAAGCATACTTGGACGCCTTAATTAAGGGAAAATAATTTACGGACCAATTAGAGAAGTCATTTTGATCTTCGAAATCTTCTCATTATCTTTGAGATTGTTCGAAATTGATGTATTTTCCAATTTTGTTTTCGATATATCAGGTTATAAATCATTGTTTTGTTGCGACTTGAAGCAGAAGGTACTCTCGGATGAGAAATTATGGAAAACCATAGTATATGATCAGAAAAGCTGTGAAATATTCACGAATTCGACCATTAGAATATTTTTTCCTGAGAAGGAGAAATTAAAAATTTCATAACATTTATATTATCATAACGATATTTATGCCGCACTAATAATTTTTTTGGGGATTATTACTGGTACTATTGAGTCTACACCTACTCCGTGGTTACCAGTTTTCTCAAATATTGTCCATCCCCATATTCGCAGAGAGACAATAGCGTTGAATTATTAAAACAAATTCAATTCCTTTCCAAATTTATTTTCCATATTCACCTATATTCGAGATAATAAAGGTCCCACAGATTAAAGTCGGGTTAACGTTTTTGGTCAAATTTTCTGATTGATATAAATATATATTCTTATGAAAAAGAGAGCTAAAATAATACAATAAATGTTGAAACAAAAAGGACCTAAGCTGAGGTAAAAAAAGAACGGGGTATCATAACATTCTTCGTATGATATTATAGAATCATACGATACTATCAACACTAGTATCATACGATACTATACAGCCAGGGGAAAAACCTCAGCCGAAAAAACCTGCCTCCCCGTAAACAAAATAACATAAAATATCAAATATCAGGAAAATCTTGAAAGACATCAGTGTGATCATCTTCGTGTTATCCGTCGATGAGCTCGGATACACAGATTCTTCCCAAAACGACTCGCAATTCTTAATCTGAAATAAAAAAAGACAAGAGCAGAAAAGAAACCGATTTTTTCAGAATAAATCGAATGCATTTTGAAAATGCATTCGCTACTTTAAAAAACATCAACATTAAGATTTCTTGGCCAAATAATGTTCGGAGGTTTATAAATATTAATGACAGAAATGTCACAAAATTTGAAAGAAAAAAAAAAACTCCATCAATTTCCCCTTTCCGAAACTGTTGAAAGTTACGAAACTGATCATTTTTCAACATAACAAGCTAAACTTGTAGAAAATCAATTAATACATAACCTCTTAACTGTCCTCTTTCACGAGGATTTTTTTCTGTTGCCGTGTGGGTTTCTTGCAGAAGAATCTCTTTGATACAGGGTGCGGCACGGAGGATGGATGGTTTTAAAAAAATAATAAAAGCGTTAATTTTTACTCAAAAACACATTTATTGACGGAATCAGATTCTCAAGGAAATAGCATTTGAGACAGTCAAGTGTGGAAAATCACATCAGGCATGTGGTGACCGAAATCGGTGATGCAGTGCTGGAGGCGCTCTTGGAAGTTCGCGTAGACACTCTCCAACATCGCTCTCTCAACTTGGGCAACTTCCACGCGAATAGCCCTTTTCAATTCGTCCTACTCTAGCCTCAAGGCTAGAGTATACGAGACCAAGCCCCGAACTCTGGACGAATTGAAAAGGGCTATTCACGTGGTAATAATGCTTTTCCCAACTGGTTGCACAAATAACTATTCCTAAATATCGAGAAAAAAACAAATTTAATGAAG
Source organism: Hippodamia convergens (assembly GCA_038502775.1). Lineage (NCBI taxonomy): Eukaryota > Metazoa > Arthropoda > Insecta > Coleoptera > Coccinellidae > Hippodamia > Hippodamia convergens. Next base: position 116,152 of record JAVSIQ010000184.1, read on the forward strand.
GTGTTCACCGTCTCATTTTGTCTCTGCTACCATCACAAAAAATATGCCTGAACCGTTGATGAAATACCTTCGATAATACCTCAAAGATTCTTCTACACAAAACGCTCTTTGTCGAAACTTGCTGGTGATGATGTATATAGCCAAAAACACTCTAAATCCACCGGAAACCTTCAAACCCACCATTACTCAAACATCCACTTCCCGATATAAAACTTCAGTAGCCGCAATATCAAATTCACCATGGCATTCTTACGCACTCCATCAATCTTCCGAAAAATACCGGCTCAAAATTTCTGCGAGAACCTGCTAAAGCCGAGGCCGATTCGGTCCGCATTCAATGTATATATTAAATCCCTCCTGAGCGCACTCTCATTCGCAGAGCTCTCATGTTGCATTGATGGAATGTACCCTTTTCAGGAAACTTCCATTAATCTTTTTTATCCTCGCAGTTTTGTTGGATAAACTATCTGCCGGATTCTGCGTTGGCGCCATAAATTACTGAACGCTCGTGTTACGTTTTTCAGTCTACTAATTAGTTCATTATCAGTTGCAAGATCAATCGAAGAAGATAATGGGATATTTCAAGGGCGTACCTAGGATTTAAGCTAGGGGGGGCAGCTCATACCTGTTTCGAGAAGATGGTCGGTCGGGTATACTAAAACAAAAAATCATGAAAATGCACTGTTCTCAATTAGTTTGATTATGATAAAAAACAAAATATTAAATATAAATTAGTAATAATACTTAAATATATTGATTTAACAGTAATTTTCATGATAGTCATTGTCCACTATAATTTTAGAATCTCTGTTGACGTCATAAGTTTGTTGGGATGTCGATGGTGAAGAAAAGTCAGCAACAGATATTTATGCTGGAGAATGTGGCCCTTGTCCAATGTTAGCATGCAATGAGTAGTTTCATTATGGTTGTCATTTTCGCTCCCACTACTACTTTCCCCACCTTTTTTATTTTTTCGCGTGTTGTCGCTAAAAAATAGATACACAAAATCACTTTTACGATGTTTAGGCATAGGACGAAAAGAAAGATCAAGATACCTATAAAAAAATTACATTCAAATATCATCTACTTCCTATCAGTAAAAGTAAAATTGCGATATTCAGAATTCGTTATTTTGTAGTTTGAACGCCAATTAAGTAAAACTTGGTAATTTGAAATAATACATTTGTTGTGACGGTACCAGAGAAAAGGGACTTGTTCTCGGTATGGATGAGTTATTTGTTTGTAATAATTTGCATAATAAATTTGATTTGATTTAGGAAATCCAAGTTATTTAGAGAGGTGATTCGATTAAAAAATTTTTAGGTGTTTGCTGGTTACTACAAAGTTATAACAAAAAATTTTACTTTTATTATTATCTCATAAAACTGTCTTTGAACATCTCAGAAACTAAAACTGACCATAAGGCCCTTTTTCCCGAATAACGTCACATTTGTAGACTGTAAAATATAAACATTTTTTTGTGTGTTTGACGTTCATTTCTCTATCAAGCTGTATCGGTTGGACGCGATTTGATTAAATTTACAATCTGGATAAATGATATCCTAGAACGTAGGATAATGTTAAATGTTTTTTTTCCAGCAAAAAAATATACGTATATCTACAATAATTGAAATGACACATCTATATTCTTTTATGTTTGATAAATGAAACAGCATAGAAAAAAGCTACAATTACAACAAAACCACGTCTTATATGTCACCTGGTTTTTCGAGAATTTCGTATCGCTGATACTAAACTATGAGAGGGCCGAATTCATGCCGGCCGGTAACTTTAACTTTTCCCTTACCCTAAGAATTTAAACATAGAAAATGTACTGTCGTCCGTATCTTGATCTTGATAGCGCTAGATGTTGTTTTCATATTCAGCTCTAATCCTCTAGGACCTAAGATAATCAGAGCCATCTATGGCTCTGATTGTCTCGTCGGGAGCGGAAACAACGAGATGCGACGGTTTCGCGGGAGATTTAAATTATATTGCGTCACTAACAGTATAGTATATCGAATGTTGTAGAATATTTAATTATAGATAGAAAATTTCAAATCAAAATATTTGACTGAGAATATATTGTGTTTCCAACACTTTGCGCAGAGTATGTAACACGTTTTTATTTCCCACTTGCCAGAAAAATTTACGTTAATTTTATCTTCTAGGGGGGGGGCAGCTGCCCCCCCTGCCCCTACCTCGGTACGCCCATGGGATATTTCATTTGATATTGCATCCACGAAGGTCGAAGTCTTGTTTTGACAGTTGATAGCTTAATCCAGAGATAATGCACACATTTGCATCAAATTGTAATGCAGCTCAATAGAAATTTCAGCAAACCCATGGCGCATTATATGACGTTGGCACATTGACGGGGGGTATGTTCCATATGCCAGGGGTTTTATGACCGAATCATGTGATGATGGATGGTGCAATAACTGAGTTGCGAAAGGATTAGGGTGCAATAAAATGTATGGGAACAATGTGTTGATGTACCGTTATTGGAAACTATAAAGATGTGACCTCTAGCTTGAACTTCTGTTCTATTATGGATAAGTGTTCCTTGAATAAAGACAACATTGTCGCTGGAAATAATTAAATATTTATTTGAATTTTGGTTCCAAAGAACTATTCAATATATGACTGTTTTCATTGCTTAATGAACTTAGAAGAATGAAGAAACCACTTTTTTGCATCATCAAGGGTCTAGAAAAACACATTAAGTCAGAAAAGAAAAAACGATTCACTTTCAATTGTAAAAATTATCCAAATGAATGAAAAGTCCTCTTGATTAAAAACCGCGAATGGAAACACATAAATATACATATATAAAAAGTGATCTTATTATATCGAATACTCACATTCGCAGTTGTGCTCTCTTCGGTCTACGACATAACAATTTACATAGCAGGCCAGGGAATATACTAGTATAGAAAACAACAAAACATTTCACGGCGTGGGGTGAAGATTGGCGTACACTGGATAAACTACGGTATTTCTCTGATGTCCTGGAAAATACTCTAATGCCTCAGAAAATATCAGTACTCCGAACCGGCAAACCTATGCGAGCCAGTCGAGGAACTATCAGATTTTTTAATAGTTTAAATTGTTTATATATTTTGTTTATATTAAAAATGGAGCAATAAAAATGCGATACTGAATATAATTGAAACCATCATCATGATCTCTAATGAGAAATTCAAACCTCTGTCCATGCAATTAAGTTTCAATTCAAGACAGATCCAAAGAACATAATCAAAATCCGACAATTCCATTTTATTCATCTGATTCATGATTTTTAATGATTTTTTTCAGATTCTGGTTTTTTTTTCAACTGAGAGAGCTGAATGTTCGAACAAATGCGGCGTTTGTTCAGGAAAAAAGCGATTCAAACATATCGTAACAGTTTTTTGAGATTTTTCAACATTTGTCCTAAACGGATTTGTCTGGTTTTGAATCTAGAGGATTCACATCACAGTCACTGTAGCTGTTTCATATCGCATATTTCGTTTTTCAACCTTTATACAGGGTGGCCATTTGAAATTGAAACAGACGAGATTACAGACGAAATCAATTTTTTCGATAGAAATGCTTGAATAGGCCAATTTCTGTTTCGAGGGGGACAACTCAAGATGTAGGTTACGGACGCATAGCGCTTTAACCCTTGCTACTACAACCCTCACCCCCAATTTTTGAATGGGGAAGATGGGGCGAGTGATACCTCATTTGAAAGGTATTTTTATACTGATTTCAGCACAGTTATTGTTTTTTCATTCTATTCATTAGTTCTCGAAATACAGGGTGGCCATTTGAAAACGAAACAGACGAGATTACAGACGAAATAAATTTTTTCGATAGAAATGCTCGGACAGGTCGATTTCTGTTTCGAGGGGGACAACTTAATATGTAGGTTACGGAAGCATAGCGCTTCAACCCTTGCTACTACAACCCTCACCCCCAATTTTTGAATAGGGAAGATGGGGTGAGTGATACCTCATTTGAAAGGTATTCTTATTTCAGCACAGTAATTGTTTTTTCATTTTATGCATTAGTTCTCGAAATACAGGGTGACCATTTGAAAACGAAACAGACGAGATTACAGACGAAATGAATTTTTTTCGATAGAAATGCTCGGATAGGTCGATTTCTGTTTCGAGGGGGACAACTTAAGATGTAGGTTACGGACGCATAGCGCTTCAACCCTTGCTACTACAACCCTCACCCCAATTTCTGAATAGGGAAGATGGGGTGAGTGATACCTCATTTGAAAGGTATTTATATACTGATTCCAGCACAGTTATTGTTTTTTCATTTTATGCATTAGTTCTCGAAATACAGGGTGGCCCTTTGAAAACGAAACAGACGAGATTACAGACGAAATCAATTTTTTCGATAGAAATGCTCGGATAGGCCGATTTCTGTTTCGAGGGGGACAACTCAAGATGTAGGTTACGGACGCATAGCGCTTCAACGCTTGCTACTACAACCCTCACCCCCAATTTTTGAATAGGAAAGATGGGGTGAGTGATACCTCATTTGAAAGGTTTTTTAATACTGATTTCAGCACAGTAATTGATTTTTTATTTTATGCATTAGTTCTCGAAATACAGGGTGGCCATATGAAAACGAAGCAGACGAGATTACAGACGAAATAAATTTTTTCGATAGAAATGCTCCGACAGGTCGATTTCTGTTTCGAGGGGGACAACTTAAGATGTAGGTTACGGACGCATAGTGCTTCAACCCTTGCTACTACCCCCAATTCTTGAATAGGGAAGATGGGGTGAATTATACCCATTTGAAAAGTATTTTCATACTGATTCAGCACAGTTATTGTTTTTCCATTTTATTTATTAGTTCTAGAAATATTCTTGACTAAGCATTTGAAAATGAAGTGGTGTTTTCATGGCACTTGTAGTGTTTTTTTGTGAAAAACCTTTCAGATGAGAAATCACTCACCCCATCTTCCCTATTCAAAAATTGGGGGTAGTAGCAGGGTGTGAAACACCATGCGTCCGTAACCTACATCTTAAGTTGTCCCCCTCGAAAGAGAAATCGACCTGTCCGAGCATTTCTATCGAAAAAATTAATTTCGTCTATAATCTCGTCTGTTTCGTTTTCAAATGGCCACCCTGTATGTCGCGCCTTGTGTTTCACCCGAATCTCACTCGAACAAAACGACAATCGAAACGGAATACTCCCCAATAATGACGCCGCCGTTTTCACAATCCCCATTTCTCCTCCAAATTCCATAAAACCCCGCATGATTGTTAACAGCTCTGCATCCGGTCGACCGCGATGCCAGAGTGGATCGGACCAGCGTCAAGAAACTTAATCCAATTTTGTTCCAGTGTGGAGTGGCGGTCTAGACCTACAAGGGCCCCTCTTCATTCACGAGCCCCCTCATCGCGTGGAGTTCAGCAACAGCTCGGAGGCAGAGTCGATTGTACGGGTCACGGAAGTCCCGCGCCGGATGTGGAATGGATCACTGCAGACGGTTCTCCCGTGCACCAGGTGAGAAATGATTGCTGCCGCCTCCTGGGGCTGGCAGCTGCTCTATTTGGAGTATAGCTTCTTGGATTGGGTGAAATATTTGATGTTCGGGTGCGAAAGCTTCGGCACTTTAGCCCGGTCGTCTACTGCAAGCGTTTTCGAGCGTTTTTATGGCTCTCGCGAAACGAGCGTATACGTGCGGCAAGTTGCTACAGATCCCAAGCAATGTATTCCAATGCAGCTGCGTCCAGTACAGGCGACTTCGAACGGGCGTACACGAGCTTCGCCGCTTGATCCGCTTGAAATGGGATCTGTAGCGCGTGTACGCTCGAACGCTAGAAGCGCTTACTCCATTTACGAAGTAAAATCCTTTCCGCGTAGAGAAATTCGTATGGAATCCGTTGGACATGGATCCTTCTCAAAACTATCTTTAATGAAATTAATTTCATTTTTTCTTTTTTCAGTTGTAGATGAATTAAATGATCCCAATTATAAAGTGTTTTCATAAAAGCTGTTATAACACTCATTTGATATCGATTGGTGTGTCTTTTTTCTGAACACACTTGTCTCTTATATGAATGAAATTCAAGGAAATCTTGATGTCAAATTTTGTGTGATGAAAAGTCTGTGGTGCAATGCCTAAAGACTTGATGACGGTATGTCGATGATGTTTTCGTGATTTGACAACATGGCAAAGAAGGATCAAGTGGTTTCAGAAAAAAGTCACACAGCAATCGATATCTAAATATATATTCAAATCAGTCAAATGAAAAGTATTATGAAAACACTTAACGGTGGGGCTCATTTAATTTCATCTACAAATGAAATAAGAAATAATTAAATTAATTTCATTAAAAGTATTCTTGAGGATAATAAATATCCAACGAATTTCATTTGAAAAAACTATTTCAAACTTAGAGAGTATAATGATAATCAGGGACCAACAAGCAACCGTCAAGAATGAACAATGTCATATAATTTGATTTCTCATGTTCATAGACTTTCAGAAAAAATTCAAAGAATTTTCAATATGAGAACCGTTTTCGAAACACGAAATGATTTAAGATCTAACTTACAAAAACTCAAATAAGAAATTGTATTTACAATATTCCTTGTATTTATGGAAAAACCTATACCTACACGAGAAACATCAACACCTTTCGAAATTAGAAAATTAGAATAACATAAAATGTAGAGATATTAGTAGATCGCGATCATGTGACTTCCAATAGGCGATCACATGATGGATTGGAATAACACGAAAAATCTAATGATGGAACCTGACAGTTATGAAAGAATGATAATCTGTTAAATTGTGCGGTGGGTGTGGATCGTATTTGAAATGATTCGTTGAAAATGGAACTGATTTCAAGGATATTTTGAAATGAAGTAGCAATTTCACGATCATAGTTATTAATATTAATCTATGATCATCATGGATTGGTGAATGTCAATTGGGAAATGAATAATTCTCAATATTACCTAAGCTAATGTGAGAAATTGTCTGAAAAGGGAGTCTGATATAAACTCTGAAACGTTACAAAGCTTGAGAGTTCGAAGTGTTGCCCAATGAAGTTTTATCGTTTCTCGAATACATTCAGAAATATTCTTTGCTTCTTCCCATAGGAATGTGAAAAATCGCTCAGGATATTTTTCCAGTTATTGATTTTGGAGATGTTTGAATTCTCCCAAGGATTTTTGGTTCTGAAAATTGGGTTCATCCAATAACGGCATGACCTCTGTGTTCCCGTCGTCTTTTGACTAAATACATATATTGCACTCAATGCTAAAAGAATACGAACGATGTCATTTTCGAAGACAAACTATGGTCTTTGTTGGTTATATCACTGAATGGAACGCAAGAAGCCGCAACCATCGCCGCTGCCAGTGGACGAACCTGCAGCCCATTGCCGCCTGTGTTGTAGCAGCTACGAACGCTTGTTTCGCGTGAGCGCGTTGCCGCCTGAATACGCTTGCAGTGGACGACGGGCTTAGGAATATCTGACGAAAATCGCTTGAAGATAGTTGCTAGAATCTATATCAGAACCTCAGACGTAAAGAGTGTTGAATCACATTTTTTTCAGACACGAACTACCTACAATATTGGATTCACATTAGTAAATTCTAGCTAGTGGAACACATTTTTGACTCCCTAGGTATATCAAGTCGCCAAATAATGGCAGCAAACATTCTTTGAAACGATAATCGTACTGAAAAATCTCTTTTTCTCAAATTTTGAAATCGTGACCCAACACACTTTACTCTGAGGTGCTGATATAGTCCAATATTTTGTTCCGCAGTTCCAACATAAATGGAGGATAGCGGTCAAAAGGAACATACAGGGTGTCCGAGGAATAACTGTACATACTCTTACCAGAGATAGAGATCAATCGAAGCATCCAGAATGGAACGTTTTGAAAGTGAAAAGTTATAGGGTAGTTTGAAAGGTACTTTTGCAGATTCTCACTTCGCACTATTCATCATGAGTGAGTTACATTGTTTCAAAAAGCATTCAGAATTGAACGTTTTGCAAGTGAAAAGTTGTAAGGTAGTTTGAAAGGTACTTCTGCAGATTTTCACTACGCACCCTTCATTTTTCGTACGAATAACGTTGCACAAAATTCATTCGGCAATGAAAAGTGCAAACTGAAAAGTGGCAAAGTAGTTTAATTTATGTTGAATCGAATATTTCTTGATTATGGATTTATTATTCATTAACTCAATACTTTTTGATCAGGTGGATCAGAATGAGAGATTTCCGAATAAATTTGATAGGAATTATCGATTTTTCTATGCATCTATTTTGAGCGCACAGTGTTCTGAAAAATCTGTGTCGTGGGTTACCTTTGCAAAACTATTATTCACAAAATCCAATAATGGAATTTGAAAAATACAACATCTGTAGTCCCACCAAATACTGAAGCTCTTGTGAAGAAAACGCAACTCTGGTGTCTCATAATTTTTTTTTTATTATATACGTTCAAGTTTCTTTTGATTATCCTTTTTTAAGGAACGTTGTGTTAATTTCATTTTTGTGGTTTCTTATATTGGAAATATCTTTTCGGCCGTGGTCTATGAATAATTTTTTTATTTGGCCCTCTGCGAAAAAGGGTTGCCCATCTCTGGTGTTGAAATTCGTGAAAATACATCCCCTGGTTCTAAGGGTTGACGGGTGGAAATTTCAAGTTTGAGAATTTTCTCATTTTGTACTGAAACAAGTTCACATACCAAATGTCAACTTTTCAGGACATCGAGAAGTACCCCAACAGTTTTAATGATCATCTGTGAGTGAGTGGCGAAAACTAGAGTTTTTGGATATCTATGAAATCTAAAATGTAGAGCTATGTACTTGTAACTTTGCACATTTGATAAGTTCATTACTGTCATGATATCGTGAGAATTTTGTTCATTTACTGCATTCCAAACTCAAGTTATAAGGGTTCATAAATACGCCGAAACACTTTTAGACAATGTAGATTCTGTAGCTGGACATTCTTCGAATAATCGAATCGATAAACTGACCGCTTCTGAAATAATGAAAAGAACCTAGCCAAAACGTCTGGGACTGTTTTCTTCAGCGTCTTCCAGAGAATCAATTGCTCGTTTCTTTGGGTTTCAGGTGCAGGAACTCAGGCTGCTATTTCCTAATGGGTCCTGGTGTTTCCGCCTTTCCAGAGCGACAGATATCGTCACGACGTACACTCGGCTGTTTACAGGTGTAGACTGAGGAGTCAGCTCGGCGTAGTGGTGAGCAGAGACGTGCATGTGAAGGCAGGTGGGTGGAACTCTTTAGGAAGATTAGATTTGGACAGTTAAGATGGTATCATTTGTTCTCGTACAAACTAGATTCACTTGAGAACGGACAGAACAGGATCTGGATTGATGGTATTGTTGAGTTGGCAGTATGAGAATAACTTCGCTCACACTGATACTCTCTGGAAGATTGATATACAGGGTGATTTCATAAAGTGTTTCATTAGCACTTTTCGAGGAAGGTATTGAAATACGAATGCAAGATTTTGTATTAAAAAATGAACTTGAATTGTAGAGTATTTTCGAGCCGGAAAACTGTATATTTAAAAATATTTGAATTCTTCGTTCAATGAGGAATGTTCACATTTTTCAATTTCTACATATTCCTATTCTCCGTAGAAAATGAAAATATTGTGTCCAAAATTATTTGAATACTTCAAATAGCGCCCGAGATATCGAGTTATAAACATGAGTTCGATGGGTCCGTGTGACGTCACTTTACATCCAACGACTTGCGAGGTTCAGTACGTAGCCGGGTCCAATATAAGGGCCTTTCGTCTCACGGAGTGCGATTTGCGAATGTAGTATGACGTCACATCGCCGCGAGGAATTGAATATTCACGGGGTTGTAAAATCCGAACTACTAGGTCTTTTCGACTGAAACAAAAACTAGTGATTTCATATACATATAGGCTATACTGTGACGAATTTTCGATCGATTTTGCTTACCTGCGAACATTCCTCATTCTACACTAATTTGATGTAGAATACGCGCAACAACGCAAGCGATTATTGTTGAGCTTAGTTTGACAAATAGGCTATAACTATTTGTCAAACTTTTTGTCAGGTAGATGGTCGCAAATTAGTGTTCATATCTTCAGAATCCCTCATTGTAAAATGTTTTTTTCGCAACAGTGCATCCTCTTTCACTCAGTGAAATGAAGAATGATGCTGAGTAACTTCGAACACTGAAATAAGATGCGACTGAGATACAGGATATATACCAAGTTCGACCTCTTATTCGAAATCTGAAAATTAAATTATTTACCGAACTGAAATATGTTTGTAGATTGACCACTTTCATGAAAAGAATCTCCCGGGCTTATTGGCCGTGGTCCATTAGGAATAATTTCACCTAACGTTTCGCCTACAACTTCGGCAGGCATCTTCAGAGGATTCTCGGTCTAAGGTTGTACCTCGAACGCTGAATTTCTGACACTGACGTGTTCGAACCGGAAGCGTCATCTGCGCGCCGGTTTAGGGCAGGAAATGGTGGCGCGTCTACGTGCGCGATGCTGATTGGCCCATCGCTCCCGCTTCGTTTCGGCTTGATCTTTGTTTTTTCTAAGGTCGGTAACCAGGTGCTATGCAAGAAAGGGGTCTCTTCTTTTCTATTTATAATATTTTTGTGTTTATAAATTTCAATGGCTTCCAAGTTCAGCCTGGGATAGTAACTTCTGATATTGGAAATAATCTCCGCTTTTGAGAAATCTATGTTGTGTCCATCTATTAGCTGTTCTGCTAGTGCGGATTTTTCTGTCTGATTCAGTCGACAGCACCGTTCGTGTTCCTTAATTCTAGTATTAATACTCCGCTTTGTTTTGCCAATATAGAATTTGCCGCAGTCACAAGGTATTCTGTAAATACCAGCTTGTGAAAGTGGGTCAACTTTGTCTTTGGTTGTTTTGATTTCATTAATTTGACGCTACGTATGACATAAATTCGAAAAATCCTAAGTAACTCAAGAATTATCATGAGAACCTTATCATCATTTGCCAATCTATATCCTAATATTTTGAACACCCTGTGACAAATTCTACAACATTCTAGAAATGTAGAGTATTTCCACAAACTTCGACTTCAAAAATTAGAAAACGGTTTTTTTCTAAGATATTTAGAATAGGAACTAAAAATATGATACCGAATTCTATCTTCCTTTTTCTGCAGTTTTTCTCAATATTTTGGTAAGTATTATGACGAATGCAACGACTTGACTCAGACTTGCATACCCTATCAAGAAAACAGAAAAAAAATGTACCTATAACTGAAAGGAGTCTGACACCAACAATATTTCAGTTCGGCAGATAATGTCAAACAATAACATAATCCTAATTTTCAGATTTTAAATAGGTCCAGTTCTCCAGAAACGATTAATAGGCTATCGAACTTTTTAGGCGTTTAGATTCAGAATTTGCGATTGCAGTTATCTTTGTTGGCACTCTGAAAATATTCTTGACGTTGACAATATTCTAATAGATAGTTTTTTTTTTTCTAAAGGAAGGTGTATTGATTTCAAACACTGCTTGGGTGACTTCGTAATGGTATATTCTATATCAAGTTGCAGAATGAGCTCCTATTCCAACACGAATGCGAAATTCGAAAACTCGCTCCTTCGTCGCTCGATTTCGAAAGCATGAGTGTTGGAATTAACTTCTGCAACGAGTATTAGACGATATTTTCTCTGTTTCAGTAAAGTTTTGTGGAAAAACTTTCGAAATTCAAATAAAAATTCAGATTAGTGACTTGCGTATTGTATCTTGGCAGTTGGTGTGACTTACGAAATTTGACAGATTGCGGAATTTGAATTCATTTGATTCGAAAATTGAGTGGATCAGAGGTCAGTACTGACAACCACAAAACGAAAAATAAAACTGAAAACAATGCTGTAATGAGTTTCATTACAGCACTACTTTTAGTACTGTAATGAACTCATTACGATACTGAATTAGAGAAACCTAATTCCCTAGTCTGGATCTCCACGAATCAGAAAATGCGCAATCGAACCAATGACTCTATGACAGCAGCTGTCAGCTGCCTGTATTGCCTTGCATATTCTGAATCTTTTTCCAGCCTCATTTCGATATAATCAGCGTTCCTTCAGATTTCTCAGCCTTTTTGAGCCATACAAGTGCCCGAATCTTACAGAAAAAAAACTCAATTTACATGAAATGTGGCCATCAGAATAAAAAACGTCGAATTATTCTCAATTAATTTTGGAATTCTCGAATTTCCCGTAAAGCACTTGGACACATTTGCGGCAATTCTGTTATTTGTAGCTCATTTTCTCCTCAATAAGAACGAAATGAAGTTGAAAAAATCCCCTACCGTTCCGACAAATAAAGTCGAAAGAAGTTCCTTGAATTCCGATAAACTTCGAAGAGCAGAAAACTGTTCGGCGGCATTTCACCGCACAGGAAAGCTTTTGTGAGAGCATTGAAGCATCCTTGATTCGAAATTTCAGATCAATATCTATCTATGCATTCAGTCAAGATATACTGTTCACAAAGAATGTCGGAAAGCCACAAAAACCTGCCTGAATTTTTTTTTTGGTTCCTAACAATCGGAATATGTTCCGGATATCGAAGGGGAGCTGAAATTACGGCTTCAATGGTGTACAGGGTGATTCGCTCATCTTGGTAACCCCAACTTTCTCGAAAACGTCCGAATATTTTTTCATTTTGTGAATGGCGTTTTAAACAAGTCAATGTCGACTTGAGATGCGTATAAAAATCTACGGAATGAATAAATACGTCAGGCGTCACAGCGCTATCAAAAATTTTTTTCCAGGGACATTTTTTTTTTCATGCCATTCGAAAGATTAATTTCACTCTGAACTTTTTCTTCAATACAATTTTCACCTATTCCTAACCGTCAGCGATCTGCAGCGTGTTATATGTTAATTCTATTCCATTTATTTTTTTCTGTATTGTGGTACTATATCTTTATTTGGAGATATGGATATGATTTTGTGCCTTGAATTCAAGAAAGCTTGTGTTTTATACAATCTGCCTCTCCAAATGAGAAGAAATATGTGGACACAGCAAGATGGGGATCCATATCACAATGCTGCTATTGTGAAGAGATATTGGAATCTTATATTTTGACCAAAGTAGCTTATAATGATAAAGGAAAATGATATAACTTATATATTGATCATAATAGCTAGATGACCTGGACATGAATTCGTTTCGTAAAATGAAGGAGGTTCTGTAACAAACTACTTCTCTGTTATTTTATTCATTAAATATTATATCTCATAACAATAAATATCTTTTCAATAACAAACCAAACATTTCGAATCATATATACGGCTATTATGATCCATACATAAGTTATATCATTCCTCCATTTCATTATGAGTTACTTTGGTCATGCGTTTTTTATCTTCAGTTTGGTATACCACATTTGTGAGCTTACTCCTCATAAAGTAATCCATTTTAGGTCTGGCGATATCTGATGGTCCATTGATTCCTATCCATTCATTTTCGAATTCTTGATCTAAATATCTCTTCGCAATGGCAGCGATGTGACATAGGGCCGTTCGCACCGCTGGCTTAAGTGCAAAGGGTCACTTAAGAATGCTCAACCATTCGCACCATACTCTATGGAACACTTTAAGGGTATTTATTCTAGACTTAGCTTAACTGTAGATTTCTGTGGCTTAAGGCTTCCTTAACCTCAAAAATGTGAAATAAAAGCAATGCAACTGTCATAAACAAACGCGAAGGTTATCGTACGCCCGAAAACATTAGCATATCTTGATATCTGAAAAATCAAAAGTTTTGAAATGGATTTCTTGGAAGACGATGACGACTTGGATGCTTTTGACTTAATTATTCATGGCATTCCTAGGAGAATATATACAAGGTCCGACTATTTCAATACTTCGGATCCTTCGATATATTTTCAAAGATTTAGGTTGACCAAAACTACAACCCTCATGTTTTCGAAGAAATTGAACCGTACTTGGAGTATCCATACAATTTGTAAGTATTTAATTTTTCTTTAATGAAATTGTCGTGAAAGACCAAGTAAATATGCACTTATTACTGTAAAAATTTGTTGTAGAAAATACTTTTAGAAATATCTGTACCAATTATGTATAATTTTGTTTCAGAAATAATTGTGTAGCTCCTATAAATCAGTTTCTGATATTCCCAAGATTTTGTGCCACTGGCAACCATCTCTCTGCAATTGCTGATTTTGGTGGGGTCCACGTGGCTACAGCAGGACGTATAATAGAAAGAGTGGCCAGAATAATAGCATCACGTTACCCGCATCACATTAAATTTCCATCAACAGAACAAGAAATTGTGAAAACAAAAACAGGCTTTTATACAATGTTCCGATTTCCTCAAGTTATAGGAGTTATTGATTGCACCTTGCACCCATATCAGGATTGAATCCTCAGGTAACCTATTAGTAAAATATATGGAAGCCCCATCTTGCAGTAGCCACATATTTCATCTTATTTGAAGAGGCATTTTGACTAGAAAACTAGCCTTCTCGATTTCAAGGCACAAAATCATATCTATGTCCCAAAATAAGGGCACACTACCACAATACAGAAAGAAATAGATGGAATATAATTAACATAAAACACGCTGCAGATCACTGACGGTTAGAAATGGATGAGAATTGTATTCGAATAAAAAGTTCAGAATGAAATTATCTTGCGATTGACATGATAAAAAAGGTATGTCCATGGAGAAAAATTTTGATAGCGCCGCGACGCCTGGCGTCTTCATTTATTCCACAGATTTTTCTGCGCATTTCAAGGCGATATTGACTTGTTCCAACCCCCATTTACTTAATGAAAAAAAATGGGGTAAGCAAGATGAGTGAATCATCCTGTACATACTGAGAAAATATATGACGCATTTTTACAACATAAGGCGTTTATAACCGATAGCGGAAAAAATCAAACTTACCCGATTGGTACTGTTTCTATTGCGGGGAAAGGTATTGGTGATAATGCGTCTGAGATTTGGGGGCTTATTCGAATAAAATTTACATACCCCGTTTTACCCCAAATTCAGCTACGTTTTAGATTATCCTGATGTTTCAAAGATATGAATGAAAAAAACATTTCTATAATGAAATCGAGTGCTCTGATTTTTTCATAATGAGTGGCAATACTGGAAAAAACAGTGTACTTCACCAACTGTTCTTTTAGCATTTGCTCTTCAAGAAAACGTTCAAAGGATCCTATATTTTCATCACTTTCCAAGGATGGTGCTTCAATAGTTATTCAATAGTTTATACATTGGATAAAATAGACTTAGAAAAACGCATGAATATGAATAAAGTGATGGAAAAAATACAATACAATATCGTCAACAACCAATAAAACAGCGATGAAAGTAGTCTTCACAAATTGATCTTTATGGTAGATAACAGAATGAAATCAACCAGGATCATGTCGCACTGTCCTCAAAGATAGAAAAAGAAGGCACAATAGGCCAGACCACATCCTACTATACTCAAAGATGAAAAAGAGCAATACCATTGACGTTTCCATCCCGAGTAACAAGAATTTTCTGAATAAACACTCAGAAAAATTTTTCCACCTCATTTTATTATCTTCAAAGTATAGAAGACACAATGGAGAAGTTATCATGCTGAAGTAGCAGTTATCTATCAATAGCTTGGTTAGGGAGTTGAAGATCAAATAACGTTATCGCTGTTTTTCTTCCTATAACAAAATTAATTGAATGACGACTTCACGGATTTTTTGTTTTCTGTATTTTTCTCGACGAAAGTGCTGTTTTAAACCCCAAACTAATCCATGAAGTTCTGAATTCACAATACGGCAGTTTAACTAAACGGAAGTTGTTTTTTGTATGCATCTGGCAAGAATCCAACTGAAGAATTAATCCTGAGTGGGAAGCTTTTTCAGGTTCATGTTGTCTTTCAGTTATTGTCTCCGGTCTTTACGAAGTGAAATAACGGACTTAATTAGAGTGCTTTTTGTTGGCAACCATAAAATCCAATCACGCTGAAGAAAGTTAGGCAAATATTATGAGAGTATGCTCACACCAAATAAGAAGATTATAGGATGAAAACAGGCAAGAGTGAAAACTGATGTCATTTGAAAACAATGCTTCATATGTTTTGAATTATTTCAGAAACTCTCACTATTAACACATTTTTGCTACTGGCGAAGAAAGCTGTACTTTCAAAAAATACCAAAAAAAGGAGTTCAGGTCAAAACATTTCGTTCAGTACAATAATTTTCATTCCTAACGAAATAAATTACTTTGAGTCAACTGTCGCTCATTTAGAAACGGAAAAGGTGTAAACAATCGATAGATAACTTGAATGATTTTACTCCGTTATAACTGCAGCCTAAGGCATAAGTGAGATGCAATAAATGATTGAAACATTCATATCTAGCGAGTAATGAATTCTTCAACATGATTTATCGATGATCACAACATGTTATACATACATACGGTTCTTTGGAGAATATGCAATATTATTCAAAATTTATCACCCATTTTCTGTTCATAGATTTTTTCCCTTCCTAAAATGAAAAAGGAATTTGTAGCTTCTACTAAATGAATATATTGTTCATACTGATGTTCAATTACATTGCAACCATGCATGTTTTCATGTTCCATTTGGTCTCAAACTAATTTCATTCTTCTCTTTGTTTTCATAAAATATGGATGATCCTAGTGTTTTCTGTTTTGTACATTTCATTGTTATGGAAAACAAGAAGAAAAACAGCAGAGACAAACTAAACAATGAATTTTACCTTCACAATCAGTAGAATTTTCAAGATATCTAATAGTAAGTACAACCTTGTAAAGTAGAGTAGCTTGGTATCTGTATATAATCTCGTCAACCTTCACACCATCATTTTTATAAGACATCATTTCCTCAATATGATGAGGTTGTCCTTGTAGAATTCCAATGTTTCGAAATAATTTTTTTATACGACCGTCCGTTTCCACCCACTTTCCCGTACTCATTTTAGTTAAGAAAGTGTCACTTTCCCGCACTAGTGCGGGAAAGTATTAGCAGGGTTTTTTTCCGCACACTTTCAATAAAGAATAAACTGAATTATGATATGTCCTTATGCATCGAACGTCAACGATGAGAGTACCATGGTAACGACATGTTGAATTCATGTGTATTATGGAATTTCATTAATTGTTTTGTATGTTGAAATGAAATATATATTTTCAATATGGTGTCGTAGAAGAAATAATGTTCCTATATTGTGCAGAAAGTATCTTTCCCGTACTCGATTGCAGCAATCTCGCATGGAAAAGTAAAATTTTCTGTACTTGATAGGAGAATAACTATTTCGCACATATAATCAAATGATTGCATTGCAACACTTGCTCACCCTCTTCACAGCATCTGTGGGCATGTAAATATTGGAATATTTCCTGTAATTAGAGTAACCTTTATAGTAAACATCTTGCCAGATGATCTGAAGAGCATTCTAAATTGATTAGTGCTCACCTCAATATTTTACATAAAAAATAACAAAAAGCACAATAATACCTATACTTGCACTTTGCACTTACAATATGATCCACAGGATCCACAATTAAGGAAATACCTTCGATTATTGATAGCCAATAAACGTTTAAACTGAAAAAAATCCCATAAATGCAAATAGAAATCTACAGCTGATCAGCGAATGCAGCGACACCATCGGTAATTATTTTGTCCAATAGAACTGTTATGTTTCCAATTCTATTTTCTTGATCTGTATACTATTTAATCTGAAAATATTTCAAAAAATCGTATGACCCCGACGTGACTTGAACACGCAACCTTCTGATCTGGAGTCAGACGCGCTACCGTTGCGCCACGGAGTCCTGGTGGTATTTGCAATAAACACCGGGCCACGAAATTGTTATACAGGGTGGCCATTTGAAAACGAAACAGACGAGATTACAGACGAAATAAATTTTTTCGATAGACATGCTCGGACAGATCGATTTCTGTTTCGAGGGGAACAACTTAAGATGTAGGTTACGGACGCATAGCGCTTCAACCCTTGCTACAACAACCTCACCCCCAATTTTTGAATAGGGAAGATGGGGTGAGTGATACCTCATTTGAAAGGTTTTTCACAAAAAAACACTACAAGGGCCATGAAAACACCACTTCATTTTCAAATGCTTAGTCAAGAATATCTCGAGAACTAATGCCTATAATGAAAAAACAATTACTGTGCTGAAATCAGTATAAAAATACCTTTCAAATGAGGTTTCACTCACCTCATCTTTCCTATTCAAAAATGGGGGGTGAGGGTTGGAGTAGCAAGGGTTGAAGAGCTATGCGTCCGTGAACTACATCTTAAGTTGTCCCTCTCGGAACAGAAATCGACATGTCCGAGCATTTCTATCGAAAAAATTTATTTCGTCTGTAATCTCGTCTGTTTCATTTTCAAATGGCCACCCTGTATTTCGAGAACTAATGCATGAAATGAAAAAACAATTACTGTGCTGAAATCAGTATAAAAATAACTTTCAAATGAGGTATCACTCACTCCATCTCCCCTATTCAAAAATTGGGGGTGAGGGTTGTAGTAGCAAGGGTTGAAGCGCTATGGGCCATAACCTACATCTTGAGTTGTCCCCCTCGAAACAGAAAACGACCTGTCCGAGCATTTCTATCGAAAAAATTCATTTCGTCTGTAATCTCGTCTGTTTCGTTTTCAAATGGCCACCCTGTATTCCGAGAACTGACGCATAAAATGAAAAAAAAAAATACTGTGCTGAAACCAGTATAAAAATACTTTTTGAGTGAGGTATCACTCACCCCATCTACCCTATTCAAAAATTGGGGGTGAGGGTTGTAGTAGCAAGGGTTGAAGCGCTATGCGTGCGTAACCTACATCTTAAGTTGTCCCCCTCGAAACAGAAATCGACCTGTCCGAGCATTTCTATCGAAAAAATGTATTTCGTCTGTAATCTCGTCTGCTTCGTTTTCAAATACAAAATGAAAAGTCACTTTTTCTTGAATTTCGACCAACTGATGGAAGTATTCATTCGTGAAACTGATAGGGTGAAACCCGGATAGATGCCCAACTTTTTGAAATTGCCTCATATTTTCGAAAATATTGATTTAATCTGAATAATTTTAATGAAAGCAGCTAGCGATGTTATTTGAGTTGAAATACTGTGGGATTTTTCTAATCTAGCATCAGCAGAATTTTGATTTTTGTGGAACAATATACCTATTTGAAAGCATCTCAAAAAATTGTATGACCCGACGTGATTTGAACACGCAACCTTCTGATCTGGAGTCAGACGCGCTACCGTTGCGCCACGGAGTCCTGGTGATATAATGCAATAAACACCAAGTCACGAAATGGTTAAATAGGGTGGCCATTTGAAAACTAAACAGACGAGATTACAGAGGAAATAAATTTTTTCGATAGAAATGCTCGGACAGGTCGATTTCTGTTTCGAGGGGGACAACTTGAGATGAGGAAGCATAGCGCTTCAACCCTTGCTACTACAACCCTCACCCTCGATTTTTGAATAGGGAAGATGGGATGAGTGATACCTCATTTGAAAGGTTTTTCACAAAAAAACACTACAAGTGCCATGAAAACACCACTTCATTTTCAAATGCTCAGTCAAGAATATTTCGAGAACTGATGCATAAAATGAAAAAACCATTACTGTGCTGAAATCAGTATGAAAATACCTTCCAAATGAGGTATCACTCACCCCATCTTCCCTATTCAAAAATTGGGGGTGAGGATTGTAGTAGCAAGGGTTGAAGCGCTTTGCGTCCGTAACCGACATCTTAATTTGTCCCCCTCGAAACAGAAATCGACCTGTCCGAGCATTTCTATCGAAAAAATTTATTTCGTCTGTAATCTCGTCTGTTTCGTTTCCAAATGGCCACCCTGTATATGCAATATCGTACTGCTGAACAGATTTTTCAGGTAGGAGTTCAAAATTTGCTCTTCTTGCATACTTTTCAACATCCAGAGGAACAACTAAATCCTCACTTGCAAACATATTAAGCAGTTAAAAAACTGAAGACGAAAATTGAAAAGAAACGAAATTCAAATGAAAGCATCTGTTCATTTGTGAGTAATCATAACGTGAACAACGTTTGCCATTCACAACAACCTTTTTGATTATTCGAATATCATAATGCATTTTGAAGTTTATTTTCATTGCAAATTCGCCCATTTCATTATCAAAATCAGGCAGTTGTACGAACAACATTGTATGTTGTGTGTTAAAAGTGATTTTATTTTGTTGGCGAAACTGTTCATTTCGCTCCGCTCAATTCACGAATTTTTAACTCAAATAAAAAGTCACTTTTACTTAAACTTCGACCAACTGATGGAAGTATTCATTCGTGAAACTGATAGGGTGAAACCCGGATAGATGCCCCACTTTATGAAATTGCCTCATATTTTCGAAAATATCGATTTAGGCTAAGTTCAGATGATCGCGCGATTACGCGCGATTGCCAAACGCCCGACTAGAGATACTGAGTAGTGCCATAGAAATGTTCATATGGTCGCGCGTCATCGCGCGTAAATTGGCGATCGACTTTGCTCTGTCGCCAGTATCTTGTTTCGCTCGACGTCGCGCGACTTCGCGCGTATTGAAGTACAACTGTCAGGCATAGACGTGTTCAGATGATTCGCGCGATTTGACGTACAAAGCTGAAATATTGACAGAGATTTCAATGAGTTTTTCTGTGCTCAGAATCTAAAAATCGCCTCAGCACATTGTGAACGATAGAAGAAGAAGAAGATTATGACAGTAGTCGCGGGCTGTCGCGCTATCAAAGAGCGACCATCTGAATACATCAACGCGCGTTAACGAGCTACAAACGTGCGTTGTCGCGCGATCATGTGAACTTAGCCTTAATCTGAACAATTTTAATGAAAGCAGCTAGCCTTGTTATTTCAGTTGAAATACTGTGGGTTTTTTCTCATCCAGCATTAGCAGATTTCACAGAATTTTGATTTTTGTGGAAGAATATGCCTACAGAATCTGAAAATATTTCAAAAAATTGTATGACCCCGACGTGATTTGAACACGCAACCTTCTGATCTGGAGTCAGACGCGCTACCGTTGCGCCACGGAGTCTTGGTGATATATGAAGAAAACTTGTCAAAGTCAAATTTGTAATGATGATATATGAATTAGTTTGATTTGAATAGATATCGCAAATCCCAATAATTAAATATTATTTGATTATTATTGAGAAAAAATGAACAAAATGAAAGGATTCTGTCATAAGCAACGCACAATAGGAATTGAAATCCAACCAAAAACATTTTCATGTAAATATTGACAAGACGAGGCCGTAATTTCTAAGATTGTCAAAAAGTTATCAGATCTATTTCAGAGCCAAGCTGCTAACTCTACACTCCTCATTTTCACAAGTCCCTACTTCACAAACTTTATGCCTTGGTAAAAATAAGTTACTTGGCCGTTTCGTAACTATGAGAACTGTTGTATAACAGAAAAGTTATGAACAGCGAATGAATTTTTGACCTTACACTGACGTGGCGAGAAAAAAAACGTTCACTTATTTTTACCAAGGCATAGAGTTTGTGAAATAAGCACTTGTGAAGATGAAGAGTGTAGAGTTTAGCAGCTTGGCTCTACATGAGATCTGATAACTTTTTGACGATTTTTTGGTAACATTTCAATTGACATGTTTCTATTTCGATAGGTTCCAACATTTTCTGTGAATGAATTCAGTAGTGAATACTCCCTCCGCTGATATATCGAGCAAAATTCATTGTTTTCTTCCAACTTCAAAGTGTCGTATGTTGAATGGAAGTAGTTTCGAACATAAGTTTTTAAATTCGGTTGAAAAGTCAGATCTCACAATTTATTCGGTAGGGATTCTAGCAACATCAATTATTAACGATAACGGCAATGGGAATATATATGCATTTATTATTCTTCCAGCAACGTTTCGGCTAATAAATATGTTGCCTTTATTAAGCTTGAATGGACTACATGATGACATTGTACAGGCTGAAATTACGGTGTTATTAAAAACAAATAGGCTCAATACTCTTTCAGAACCTATGAATGTTGTAGTGAAACACTTACCCTCAGAATAGATATACCTAACATTGAAAATATATTGTAGAACAATATAGTCATCATGAAAAATAAAACAAAGTCGGAAAACACACATTGATGTTAGCGGTGAATTCGAAACTCACATTCCAGGTCGAACCAATTCACGATCGCAGTCGAATTTGATTGATTAAATTAGTATAAATCGAATAAAGTCCTCCTATATCAGTCCGATAATTAACTTCGTTAGGAGCTCTTTTGATGCGAAATTTTATTATACAGGGTTGGGATGAAGTATGGAACCAAGTAAATATCTTTTAACGAAAAGAACGATATTTATGAAATTTGCAGGTAAGTGCAATGGAACAAAACGCATCTGATGTACATTTTTTTGATGATAATATAGTTCCGGTTCAACCGGAAATGCCATCAACTTCTTTAATTTAAATGGGACACCCTATATATTTTTACAGATTTTGAGAGAGCTTGTTATTTTGAATTCATACAAACTGAGTTTAGTGTAAAAAAATTTGTAAAAACGAGAAATAACTCTCTGTTAGTAGTACAATAGATGTACATTTCATTATTTCAGAATAATGAGAATTAAAATTACTTCGAATATTCAAAATGCTCGTCCTTTACTTGCTGACAATATGCCATCCTATTAACAAATTCTTGAGTCACTCTTTCCAAGACTTCCCCACGTATTAGTTCACATTCATCAATAATTCTTTGTCTCAATTCCTGTAAGTTTGTTGGTCGTGTAACGTAAACACATGATTTTAGATAACCCCAAAGAAAAAAATCTAACGGGCTAAGATCCGGAGACGAACAGGCCATTCTATGAATCTTCTACGTTTATCTAAATAGTTCTTTGCTCTAATGCAAAAAACTCGAAGGAGATTGGTTAAAGTGCTATATTCCTCGTTTTTACAAATTTTTTTACACTGAACTCAGTATGTATGAATTCAAAATAACAAGCTCTTTCAAAATCTGTAGAAATATATAGGGTGTCCCATTTAAATTAAAGAAGTTGATGGCATTTCCGGTTAAACCGGAAGTATATTATTATCAAAGAAATGTACATCAGATGCGTTTTGTTCCATTGCACTTACCTGCAAATTTTCATAAATATCGTTCTTTTCGTTCAAAAGATATTTACTTAGTTACGCACTTTATCTCAACCCTGTATTATTTACATATCAAAGAAACAACGACATGGTCGGCAAATGCTCGAATGTGTGACCATAAATTCATTTTTGATGATGTTGAGAATAATTGGTTTCGAAGAAATTTCAAGGATATGCTTTACATCAAAAGATCCTGAAGGCAGTTTACTATAGGACTGATAAAGGTGACTTAATTCTATTTATACTAATTTAATCAATAAAATCATGATTGTGAGACCTTTAATCACATATGGAGCAGTAGTCAGGTTTTCTAAAGCAAATCAGACAAGTACGAGGACAATGTTAGAAATATGGCCTAGTCTTGGCAATATTTTACATTGAAATGTTTTTGGTTGTGTTGGGCTTGATCCAGTAATTGGATATTTCCTTCGAATAATGCTCTAATCGATGGTTCACGTGACTTTCAGTAAGTTGAGATTGGATAGATGTGTTGATCGCAAATAACCAATCTCCATCCTGAACTCTAGAGTGAGGGTTGCTTTTAGACCTGATCAAATATTCAAACTACGGTTTCCTGTATCAGGAACTTGGTGTGGAATATACGATTTCGTTCAACAAACCCTCCATAATTGAAAATGTTACCCGACAGCAAGAATGACGTCATCTACATGAGATGTTTGACTACGTCAAAATGTCTTTTTTTTTTTGAGAGTGGAGAAATTCGGAGAATATATAGTTGCTATTCTCACTAGTCTGATGGCTGTGACGGGTTTCCATTAAGGGAGAATGCCATATTTAAAATTCAATTTGCATACTTCCAGCACCTATTTGCAGCTATTATGAAGGACTGAAACCTTTTGAGGCATTCGAGGCAGTTCGTAAGAGGAATGTTGTATGGCTATATTTTCACACTAGATGGAAACGTTCCTTCCATTTTATTTCCATGAAAAAACAACGCTGGACTGAAAAAACTTCCTGTACAACTGTGAATAAGTGAGACTTTTAATGAACAGCAAAGAATGTTAAAATTGATTTTTCATGTGAGAGCGTGTAAAAAATATTCCCAGCATTCCATTTTCTTATGATGAAAACAGATGAGAAAAATAATCAAATGCAAAATATTATTATCAACATTATTATGAACATTATGAACGCATAGCGCTTCAACCCTTGCTACTACCCCCAATTTTTGAATAGGGAAGATGTGGTGAGTGACACCTCATTTGAAAGGTATTTTCATACTGATTTCAGCACAGTAATTGTTTTTTCATTTTATGCATTAGTTCTCGAAATATTCTTGACTAGGCATTTGAAAATGAAGTGGTGTTTTCATAGCACTTGTAGTGTTTTTTTGTGAAAAACCTTTCAAATCAGGTATCACTCACCTAATCTTCCCTATTCAAAAATTGGGGGTGAGGGTTGTAGTAGCAAGGGTTGAAGCGCTATGCGTTTAAGTGGTCCCCCTCGAAACAGAAATCGACCGGTCCGAGCATTTCTATCAAAAAAATTTAATTCGTCTGTAATCTCGTCTGTTTCGTTTTCAAATGGCCACCCTGTATATGCAATATTGTACTGCTGAACAGATTTTTCAGGTAGGAGTTCCAAATTTGCTCTTCTTGCATACTTTTCAACAAACAGAGGAACAACCAAATCCTCACTTGTATTAATGATTGGAACCTCGGCAAATATATTGAGTAGTTAAAAAACTCAAGACGAAAATTGAACAGAAACGAAATTCAAATGACAGCGTCTGTTCATTTGTGAGTAATCATAACGTGAACAATGTTTGCCATTCACAACAAACCTTTTGATTATTCGAATATTATAACGCATTTTGAAGTTTATTTTCATTGCAAATTCGCCCATTTCATTATCAAAATAGGGCAGTTGTACGAACAACATTGTATGTTGTGTGTTAAAAGTGATTTTATTTTGTTGGTGAAACTGTTCAATTGCCCCCGCTCATTTCACAAACTCACAAAATAAAACGTCACTTTTACTTAAACTTCGACTAACTGAAGGAAGAATTCATTCGTTAAACTGATACTTATAACTCACATAGTTGAATATTCGACGAGGGACAAATCGTTGATTCATGATAATATCTGTTTTGGTCTGTTTAATTATGGACTTTCATGATTTTTTCATGAGATGTTTTCATTTTGCGAATTATATGATCTTTGAATTATTATACACATCACGTCAATAAATTCCGGACAGGCAAAATTTTTGTCGAATTAAACACCCTGTATATTTTTCCGTGGTTCTCCGATTTTGTGTAAATTATCACCAGGTATACTTTTGGATCTTTTTATATTAACTTGAAATTTACTTTGCAAAAATGTCTATAGTTTAACTCATACAAGGCGAAACAAAACCTTGTTTTATACCCTTCATTTCTAAACACCCTGTGGCGAATTTGAGGCGGAAAATTTTGTATCAAGAGGTTCTAATTTGAAGCGTAATCCTTTCCCAACAAAATGTTTTTTGATTAACGTCAGTATCCGCTTTAAAAAAACGATATACATTTTCAAAGAAAGTGTTACATTTTTTCAATTTTTATAACAATTCAAAACATTACAATACCTTATCGACTAACAAACATACACAAACATCTCGAAATTAATATCGTGTATTTCCACCTCGCTTCTTCCATACGACGTGGCATACTCTCAATTCATTTCCGAATTGCTTCTGGGGGAATATTTTCCCGTTCTTCAAGAAGGGCTGTTCGTAAATCGGGTAAGGTGTTGGACTGCCGATTTCGAACATGTCTACCTAGCATATCCCATGAATGTTGAATTGGATTTAAATCCGGACTTCTGGCTGGCCACCCCAATCGTTGAATATTGGCCCCTTCTAAGTATTCTGTTACAACCCGTGCAACGTGAGGCCTAGCATTGTTCTGTATCAGCAGAAATAGTTGGGGAAATATTCCCCCAGCAGCAATTCTGAAATGCGTTGAAAGAATGCCTCAACTTATGGTTGAAGTGATGAGAAAGTGAGGTAGAAATACACTCTGTTCATTTTCAGATGTTTGTTTATGACTGCTAGTCGATAATTTTTCACATTGTTATAAAAATTTATTTTTCTTCGAAAATCTGTATATTTTTATTCAGAGCAGATACTGACGTAAATCAAGAAACCTTTTGTTAAGAAAGGATCACACCTCAAATTAAAACCTAATGATATCAAATTTGCCGCCTCAAATTCACCACAGGGTGTTCAGAAATTGAGGGTATAAAAACAATGTTTTTTTCTCCTTGTATAAGGGATGAACTGCAGATATTTTGGAAGGTAAATTTCAGATGAATATAACAAAACTCAGTACTATATCTGGTGAAAATTTTTACAAAAATCGCAGCAACACGAAAAATGAGTGTAGTTCTGAAATATTTCAACTAGCTGGATTCAACAATATATGTATATGCAATTGAATTTTCAAGTTATCAAAAATCGATGAACCCATGTTTTAAACAACTATTCATATCACTTGGTCACTGAGTAACATTTATCGTGATGTCTTTTATCGAAGTTTCTTTCATTTGGTACCCATCCCAACATTAATGTACTATACTTTATATTTTCCCTCTCCTTCATGATTGGTTTCGTCTGTGGCACACATAAAATTCGCCCCACCCATTTGGAATACTTTTTTTCTGGTAATAATTGCAAGCAATTACAAAAGGCGTCTGAAGTAGTCACTATTCACCTATCCAACAAACAATATCAATATAAAACATGATCCCTCAGCAGATATACTCTCGAAAACTTACAAAAATGATATCCTGCAGAAACTTCGTTTCGTAAAAAATATCCCATGACCTTCTCTGGAGCAATACCGCCGAAATCTAATCCTCTCCCTAGCTTAGCAGGCAGTTTCGTGATACCGACAAAAACACTCATAAACAATATTTGAAATTCATTATCTTCGCCTTTATGTTCCTTCGTTGTAACACACAAACTCGACTCTGGCAAGTTTCTACGCTCCACTTTGTTCCAAACGGGAGCGAAAGTCGTAGTAACGATATCTATTCTCTGTAAATAAGTTGGGAACTTGAGAGAAACTATTTAACTCGCGTTCTGCCAAGCGCGTCTCCCTGATGGGTGCTTTTAAGCCCTATCAATTATTCAAATGACGGGTTTCTGCGTCGCGAGAGGCTGGAATCAACGAAACGAAACCTTATATTATAAAACTGTTAAAGTAAATGTCCCAATTATCGATACTATCGTGAGATCTTGCGAAGGAAGTATGATTTCCGAGTTGAAATATAAGTAGAATTTGTTGAATTTCCTGAATTTCCCATTCTATGTATGTTATATTTGAAAAAACAAACATAAAAAACTAATTCGTATACTGTAAAATAATTAAAATTGAATAAAATAAAGAAAAGTCAGATGTCGACAACTGGAAAATGAGAAAACCCAATCATCGACATGTGGTGGTACCAATTATCGACAGAGTGGAAATTTAAAAATCGGTGTAAATTATATCATTCTGAGCAACGTAACAGAAATAATATGAATGAAATATTCTTTTATTCATGATGAAAAATAAAGCAACAGTTCGAAATAACATCAAAAGTGAAAAAATACAATATTAATCTGGAATAAATATTAAAAGTTAAAAAACTTTGATATGAATTCAATTTTTTTTAATTCTTGCATTTCAGGTATGTCATATATGTCACATTTATTCAATATGCATATTTCTTCTTCGTATTGCAAGATATCATCAACGTTGGGCCATCTACAGTTACCACGGCTTTTTTGTCAATGCCTGGTATGATTGTCCAGACTTCTTCAATACTAACCCAGGAAAATATTCAGCATCATATTCTAAGAACACATAATCAGCTTGAGCGTATTCACATTTTTCCGACGGATCCTGATTTCCCATCTTTATATTTTCCTTCGTTCTACTTTTTTTTTTTGGGTGATTTCAATAATTTTCTCTCTCCTTATATTCTCTTTTCCTTCTCTGCAGTGACTGAGTGTTCATCTGTGCAAGGCGAGAGAAGTGCGTTTCTGAAAGGGGTGGGTCTATTTTTTTCTGGAATTTCTTGAACCGGTGTTTTTTCCGAAATCTCTCTGAAAATGCTTGCCTGTTCTGTTACTGTAGGGTAAATGTCCCAATTATCGACACAACAGTGAGATCTTGCGAAGAGAGTATGATTTCCGAGTTGAAATATAAGTAGAATTGGGTTGAATTTCCTGAATTTCCCATTGTATGTATGTTATATTTGAATAAACAAACATAAAAAAACTAATACGTATACTGTGAAATAATTAAAATTGAATTAAATACAGACAAGTCAGATGTCCCAATGATCGACAACTAGAAAATGAGAAAACCCAATCATCGACATGTGGTGGTACCAATTATCGACATAGTGAAAATTTAAAAATGGGTGTGCATTATATCATTCTGAGCAACGTGACAGAAATAATATGAATGAAATAATCTTTTATTCATGATGAAAAATAAAGCAACAGTTCGAAATAACATCAAAAGTGAAAAAATACAATATTATTCTGGAATGAATATTAAAAGTTGAAAAACTTTGATATGAATTAGATTTTTTTAATTCTTGTATTATTTCAGATATGTCAAATATGCCACATTTATTCAATATGCATATTTCTTCTTCGTTATGCAAGATATCATCAACGTTGGGCCATCTACAGTTACCACGGCTTTTTGTCAATGCCTGGTATGATTGTCCAGACTTCGTCAATACTAACCCAGGAAAATATTCAGCATCATATTCTAAGAACACATAATCAGCTTTAGCGTATTCACATTTTTCCGACGGATCCTGATTTCCCATCTTTATATTTTCCTTCGTTTTACTTTTTTTTTTTGGTGATTTCAATAATTTTCTCTCTCCTTCAATTCTCTGTTCCTTCTCTGAAGTGACTGAGTGTTCATCTGTGCAAGGCGAGAGAAGTGCGTTTCTGAAAGGGTTGGGTCTATTTTTTTCTGGAATTTCTTGAACCGGTGTTTTTTCCGAAATCTCTCTGAAAATGCTTGCCTTTTCTGTTACTGTAGGGTAAATATCCCAATTATCGACACTACAGTGAGATCTTGCGAAGAGAGTATGATTTCCGAGTTGAAATATAAGTAGAATTTGTTGAATTTCCTGAATTTCCATTGTATGTATGTTTTATTTGAATAAACAAACATAAAAAAAACTAATACGTATACTGTGAAATAATTAAAATTGAATTAAATACAGGCAAGTCAGATGTCCCAATGATCGACAACTAGAAAATGAGAAAACCCAATCATCGACATGTGGAGGTACCAATTATCGACAGAGGGGAAATTTGAAAATAGATGTGAATTATATCATTATGAGCAATCTAACAGAAATAATATGAATGAAATAATCTTTTATTCATGATGAAAAATAAAGCAACAGTTCGAAATAACATCAAAAGTGAAAAAATACAATATTATTCTGGAATGAATATTAAAAGTTGAAAAACTTTGATATGAATTAAATTTTTTTAATTCTTGCATTTCAGGTATGTCATATATGTCACATTTATTCAATATGCATATTTCTTCTTCGTAATGCAAGATATCATCAACGTTGGGCGATCTACAGTTACCACGGCTTTTTGTCGATGCCTGGTATGATTGTCCAGACTTCTTCAATACTAACCCAGGAAAATATTCAGCATCATATTCTAAGAACACATAATCAGCTTGAGCGTATTCACATTTTTCCGACGGATCCTGATTTCCCATCTTTATATTTTCCTTCGTTTTACTTTTTTTCTTTTTGGGTGATTTCAATAATTTTCTCTCTCCTTCAATTCTCTTTTCTTTCTCTGCGGTGACTGAGTTTTCATCTGTGCAAGGCGAGAGAAGTGCGTTTCTGAAAGGGGTGGGTCTATTTTTTTCTGGAATTTCTTTAACAGGTGTTTTTTCCAAAATCTCTCTGAAAATGCTTGCCTGTTCTGTTCCTATTATCAACATCCGTTGAAATATTATTCAAATGAGTGTTGACTTGAAATAAATTGAATGTCGATTGATATTAGGTGAAATATTCAATCATTTCGAAGCGAATTATGTTAACAGAAGTGAAATAATGATGACTGTTTTTTTTCAAAGTGTATCGACACCAAGTTGCACGTTGTATCGACACCATGATTCATTGTACGGAAAACAATATGTCGATAATTGGTACAGGAAGAAGGATGAGTTTCATGAACAACCCCACGAAATTTTTTTCTTAGGATTAATAGTCAAAATTTGATGATACAGAAGCAGAATAATCCTATATAACTATGTTTTTAATCAATATTTTACAGTTTAGTGAAATATTGTCCGTGAAAATTGAAGCGAATGAAAGAGTACATGTATTGTAGGATAAATAACAATAATATTATAAATCTTATTATCTTCTTATTTTTGAATAGATGCTTTGCAATATAGCTTTACCGCGGCAGTTCTCGAGTGCCACAGGTATTTATTTATCAATTAAAACTTCATGATTCTTTTAATATCAAGTTTTACAGCAATGAACTATCAAGAGACATCATTTCAAAAAAAAAAAAAAATCTCAATCATGTACTACTTTGGAAGTGGGATAATCTTACATAACACATATACATTTGACGAACGTTGATAAATATTTTTGTTATTACAATCGCATTTCGAAAACAATACAATAAATATATCTTTTCTTGATTGTATTATATTTGATTTTGTTTTATATTAGTTATATCATGAAAAACATTACAATACTTTTTTAGGAGACTTCGTATTCGCTAAATCATTTATAATGTTGTCGTTCGAAATTTGTTCATTAGCTGACTCTTTGCACCTCAGAGCTGAAGCTCTTAGTTTTTCTTGACTTAAAGTCGTGCATGGGTAATTTTTCACTTTCTTCACTACTATATCCAAGTTTGGATGAATATTTTCTAGATTCTGTTCTCGTAGGAATGACGACAAACCTTTTTAAGGATCCGAAATTGGTTTAATTGAAATTCTTTCAGACGAAAGATAGCGTCCGCGTCTTTATGAAAAATATGAAGATCTGTTTTTTCATAATCAGGATGTTTGATGGGCAACGGTTGTTGTGAGACATCATAGTATATATCGGTCTCACCTTCTTCAGATTGAGTTTTGTCAGTTTATATGTTTGATGCTTCCGAGCTCAAATCACTGCTTCCATTCTCAATTTAAAAAAAAACTGTCAATAATAACTGTCTTTCGGATCATTTCTTTCTGCTCTTCTCTTCTGATTTCCTAAAATTATCAACTTGGATTCGGCTAGGTAATAAAGCTCTCAATTTGGTTGATCGCAGTTGGAAAATTACCAATAGATATTTGCAGGCCACGAAAATGCAAAAAACACACCGCACCACAAAAATTGTTGAAAATATTTTATGTAACTACAATAGAGGATGCAATGCGTCATGCACCTGCAAAAACACTGAGTCTTTTTCATAACGCTACAGTGGGGAATATGCAGGTGTTGACTGCCAAAACAATTGTCCAATCTTTGGCAAAGATGTAGAAATAATTGACATTTTGGACAGCCACTCAGAATCAGATTGATTTTTTGAATATATGGGGGTTGCTTTCAGGGGTTGAAAATTGAAAATAAGTAAAACTAACATTGATCCTAATAATGTTATGAAATTGATTGAAATTAATTAATTATATTAATAAAGACCTATTTTTACACATTTCATGCTGAGAGCGGATGGTTTATATGGTCTTGAAGTATATGAAGACCTTCATTAAACATCATAAAACGCCACTGAGGCCCAGAAGTTACTTTGATTCACGTTAGAACAAGTTTTTTTTTAATTTTATGTGTACTTTCACAGTATTATACCATGATAGTATACAATAATATTAAAATTGCTTCTTTATTTATCTATTGAAGCATTACGAAATCTGCCGGGTCAGCTAGTAAAATATGAATATTTATTATTCCCATCAATTCACCCAATTTTTACTGAAACTAATAGAATGTAAACATGAATATGGATTTCCGAATTGAAAAATGTTGGTTTGCATGATTGTTTTGTTTAACAAAAAGTTGACTAATAATAAATAAATCCACGATCAGGAGCGACATGGAATAATTAACTCTAAGTTCACATGATCGGGCGCAGTATACAGGGTGGCCATTTGAAAAACGAAACAGACGAGATTACAGACGAAATAAATTTTTTCGATAGAAATGCTCGGATAGGTCGATTTCTGTTTCGAGAGGGACAACTTAAGATGTAGGTTACGGACGTATAGCGCTTCAACCCTTGCTACTACAACCCTCACCCCCAAATTTTGAATAGGAAGATGGGGTGAGTGATACCTCATTCGAAAGGTATTTTTATACTGATTTTAGCACAGTAATTGTTTTTTCATTTTATGCATTAGTTTTCGAAATATTTATGCGTTAGTTAATTTTATCACTTAAATTAATTTTGTGCGAATAACATTGCAAAACATCTACCACTGGGCAAATGAAGTCATACCGTACGTGTCAATGCTATACTAGGGTCAGATGTTCGACTACCTGTTTTATTCACTGAAATATTTCTCCAACTGTACGGTATCAGAACGATTTGAAGTATTGATCTAAGAAATAAGGCTTTTCAAAGTAAAGTAAATAATTTATCAAAAACTCACATCAATTAATTAAATATTCAAATTGTTCACCATTAGCTTCCATACAATGAAATAAGTTTTGTTCGAAACAATGGCGTACATTTTGCAGCATTTCTGGAGTGATTTGACGACATTCGTTCACTATACGTCTTCTCAAATCTTCTATGGAATTGGTCTGTGTAGAGTTAATTTTATTCTTCATGTGGCCCCAAAGAAAGAAATGCTTTTTATTTTTATAGCTGTCAAATGGAAAGAGATTTCGGGACAAAAATACAGGGTGTTTCCTTAACATGCGGCAAAAATTCAGGGGGCTGTTTCTTGGACTATTCTAAGAATATTTGGTCCCTTGATGATTTTTGAAAAACCTCTTCGTTTCGAAGATACAGGGCAAACAAAATTTTAGATAATAACATTTTATTATGAAAAATTACATGAAAATTTAACTTAACCTACAAAAACTGTTGAAAATGACCACCTCCAGCCAGCATACAAGCATCCAATCTTCTCCTCATTGACTGCCGAACCCTTTCAAAAACACCAGGATCATTTCTTATTAAGTTACACCCAGCAATGATCCGATTTCGCAAGTCTTCCACATTTTCTACTGGAGTGGTATAAACTAATGATTTTAGATGGCCCCATAGGAAATAATCTAAGGGGTTTAAGTCCGGGGAACGAGCAGGCCATAAATGAGGTCCACCTCTTCCAATCCAGCGATCTCTTTCATGTAATTTTTCATAATAAAATGTTATTATCTAAAATTTTGTTTGCCCTGTATCTTCGAAACAAAGAGGTTTTTCAAAAATCATCAAAGGACAAAATATTCTTAGAATAGTCCAAGGAACAGCCCCCTGAACTTTTGCCGCATGTTAAGGAAACACCCTGTATATTGTTCTGGATAAAGCATGAGAAATTCTTACTGGGCTGACCAACAGGTCTTTTTGTTCACCTCTGATATTTTTCTTGTATGGTGGTTCAAACATTCTGTAATTAATATACAGTAGAACCCCTAGAAACTGTTCAACTCATCTATTGTGCGGCTCACCAAACATTCATGTTATTGAAGTGAAACTTTACTTCATTGAGAGAAAAAACTCAGGTATACACGAAATCATCTTCAATGAGAAACGAGCGTCTGAGCACTGGAAACATGTCCTTAGACGTCGAAAAATCTGATGATTTTCATCACGTGTGGTGATTTGCTTCCGAACCGAATCTTCTTCGGTCCTATTCATTAGACCAAAAAGTTTCACTCATAGAGGCAATGGTGGTCAGAAGAACGACTCATAGAGGTGGAGGTTCTCTTGACCATCTTTCCAGCAGTTTGACTCATCCACTAGACCCCCTAGACTCATTGAGGTGAAAACACACTGGGTAAGATATGTTTGAATCGGGTATATTTCATGGAGATTGCACTGCATGAATAAATTCTAGAAATTGTTATAATAACTCTATAATGTGTGAACAAATTTTCAAAATGTTCTCAATTTCATGATTATTGAAGTGTAGTTGATTTTACACAATCATTTCAAATAAAAATATAAAGAAACCAGAAGCGTATTTCAGTTTATTCAAAACAATGTGTGGATGAAAAATATCATCATGATCAAAAGCGGAGCTGTACTTTTTTGTCGATCAGGATGTTTCTTCAGAAGCTCGACAAAAAAATACTCAATTCAATGGAAATTTATGAGAAGTAAAATTCGAATTTTGAGTACCACAGATATAAAATTTCTATCTATCTCACTCTATAATCTTTGATACCGACCATAAAAACATTTCTATGCGACTACTCAGTATCTCTAGTCGCGCGTTTGAGAATCGCGCGAACATCTGAACTAATGGCGGTTTTCTGCTTTCATCTGTAAGCAAAACTGGAACTTTTCATAAGATTACAGAAAAATTACATAAACATAAATTGAAAGATATCGGCTGGCTAAATATGAATTATCGCCGTAGATTTCACGCTGCATGTTTTTACCATAAAATCCTGGTAAAAAGTACCGTCATACCTTCACCGAAAAATAATTTACGGAAGTCATGTGCATAACATAAATGTTAGGAGTAGAGGTTTAATAACACCACCAGCGCATAGGATGACAATTTTTCAGAGGAGTTTCATATACGACATAGCTCATTTGTATAATAGCCTTCTTTCTCACCTTGAACTACTTAATATACAAAGATTCAAATCCAGCCCTTTTTCATACTATCAACTTGAGCAGAATCTGGTGTGAAATTTTAAGCAGTGTGCTGAAATGAATTGTAGGTACAATCCCAACCAAATGAGAGAGGGAGAGAGAAAAGATTGTTGAAATAATTGTTTGAATATTCTTTTTATGTTTTTTTTTGTATCAGAATTGACGTCATGAGCTGTTAACGACTAATGAAATGTAATACATTTGAATATACTTAGGTTGAGTTGATCAGGCGATGCACTTTGGTGCATTACTGGACTTCGCCTTTTCTCACATTAAATATCTCAACTTATCTATGTAAAATTATTTGTAAGAATGATTGGTGAGAATAAAGACGATTATTATTATTATATCGAATGGTATATTGTGAGGTTACGTTGAATGGTTTGTTTTTATCACAGATTATAAAATACTTTCTCTATTTCAGTATCGTAATGAGTTCATAACAGTACTAAAAGTAATGCTGTAATGAAACTCATTACAGCATTTGTTATATTTTTCGTTTTGTGGTTGTCAGTACCGACTTCCGATCCACTCAATTTTCGAATCAAATCAATTCAAATTCCTCAATCTGTCAAATTTCGTTAGTGACACCAACTGCCAAGACACAAAACAAAAGTCACTGATCTGAATTTTCATTTGAATTTCGAGAGTATTTCACTAAAATTGACTGAAATAGAGAAAATACCGTCCAATACTCGTTGCAGAAGGCAATTCCAACACTCATGCTATCGAAAACTCACTCGTTTTCGAACTTTGCATTCGTGTTGAAATAGGAGCTCATTCTGGAACTATTCTGATCTTATACAGTGGAACTTCCCTATAACGAATACGCTAAATCCGCAAAAAAATTTCGTTATACATAAATTTCGTTATATAGAAATTTTTTTTTATTGTGTCAAGTGGCAAAAAAAGCAACGTTCACTTTTTTTTATTTGAATAAATTATACATAATTAACTCAAGCACTTCCTTCTAGACATTTTCGCACTACTTTTTTCATTAACAATCAGAGCAAAACTGAAAACTGAACAATCTGTATAGCCCCCTGTTTCAGAAGGAACTCTCCGTCCGCCGTAATGGTTTAGTTTATGATCGGGATTTATTACCTACGTCCGACAGAATTACGGAAAAAAACCATCCCTTAGTATACTCTGGGAAAAACCTTCTTACCAATACGTCTTTAGAGAGTGATTTTTCTTGGAATAATTCGTTATAGAGAGAATTCACTTCGTTTTAGAGGGTGTTTTTAACAGGGTATTTGGATTCAAGGTGCAATGACAGATACGAAATTCGTTGTACAGAGAAATTCGTTGTAGGGAAGTTCCACTGTAGTTCAAAATTGACACTTCTAAGAGACAGTTACAGGAAAAACTCCTAGAATTTCATTATTTACGAATCTGTCAGTCGGCCACATAGAAACTAATCAAGCATACGCTTCAGATCTGTAAGCTTACAGAGAAAAAGCAGAATACTGCCATAAGGCTGATTATAACCATGAAAACTATGCGAAACTGAAATTCCACTGAGTCTTGAAAAGTAAATTTATAATAGTATATTCTAAAACAAGTTGCAGAATGAGCTCCTATTCCAACACGAATGCGAAGTTCGAAAACGAGCGACGAAGGAGCGAGTTTTCGATAGCATGAGTGTTGGAATTGCCTTCTGCAACGAGTATTAGACGGTATTTTCTCTATTTCAGTCAATTTTTGTGAAATACTCTCGAAATTCAAATGAAAATTCAGATTAGTGACTTTTGTTTTGTATCTTGGCAGTTGGTGTGACATACGAAATTTGACAGATCACGGAATTTGAATTGATTTGATTCGAAACTTGATTCGATCGGAGGTCAGTACTGACAATCATAAAACGAAAAATATAACTGAAAACAATGCTGTAATGAGTTTCATTACAGCACTACTTTTAGTACTGTAATGAACTCATTACGATACTGAAATAGAGAAATTCAATTCCACTTTTCGATATATTTCAGGATCTACGAAAATTATTCGAAATTTCTCAGTCAATAGCCTTCGAACTTCAACATGGAATTTCTTCCTCTTCTTCTAGCTCATCATCACGGTTTCGATTAGTATCATCAGAAAGAACTGCACCTTCTGCATTTCGTACATTTTATCAGGTTCATCCGAAACAGTTTCCTCAATGAAATCTCAAATACGTGATGTTGCTTCCTTCGATCTACACGTTCGCGATGAGGTCACATCTCCCATATTTGCCTATCTGAGCATTTTACATGATTTAACAACTCTGGGATTACCCGGAAAATTGATGTGTTGGTGGAGGCGAGCATAAAAGCAAATATCTAGAGAAGACTGGGCCAGAGGCAGATAACAAAGTTCATTCGGGTGTGAATATTCTCTATTTAGACTGGAACGTTAATGCGCGAAATTTTCCGGATAAAGATACGATAGTGTGGGACGTAGGCTAGGACCTGCATTGATGGCCCTTTTTCAGCGGTATCTATAAGTTTAGGAAGTCTTTGACAAAAAGAAACGATCCAGCAAAGACGTTGGAAAACATCTCGTTTCACCAGTTCAATGGTGGTAGTATGCATCACATTCATTCGTTTTCTGTTAATCAACCGGAAATCTAAACATTTGTTCAGGAATATGAACATAGGTCTTGTGGCAAACGTCGAGACATACTTGTTACACTATTATCAGTTCACAATTGAGAGTTGTCTTTTCGTATATCTCAATATACACTACGCAAAAAAAATTTACAACTGACGGTGTTCTCGATGATGATGATTTTGATCAGAATTATGCATGCATGTTTTGTCCCAGCAGGAATAAGAGAAGATGAAATCATCAGATTTTCAATGTATTGGCTTCATTCTTGAATCAGTTGT
This sequence comes from Hippodamia convergens, assembly GCA_038502775.1. NCBI lineage: Eukaryota > Metazoa > Arthropoda > Insecta > Coleoptera > Coccinellidae > Hippodamia > Hippodamia convergens. The sequence continues at coordinate 154,060 of JAVSIQ010000184.1, forward strand.
TCTTGATCAATTCTAGTGATCAATAGTTTTTCTTTCGTTTGATTTTTATACTCGATCGCTATGCAACACGAAACACGCAATTTGACCCATGAGGAATGTGCCCAAGCATTGGTTTCGCGAGAAGTGTGGACATACACAAGGTTTGCAGAGGATTGGAGTTTCCCATACAAGTGTGTCCAGAATGTTGCAGCGATTCAGGGAGATAGGTATGAATGTCTGAAGACCAGAACAGGGTAGACCACGCGTAACAATTGCCATTCAAGAATGTTACTTGAGAGTTTCTTCGTTGAGACAACGGTTTGCAACCACTCGCCTTGTTCAAAATCAGCTTGAACAAACTCATGGGGTGCAAATTAGCACTCAGACAGTAAGGAATCGCCTCAGAGAATAGATTCATGGCGCAGCTCTCACCCCATCCCATCGAAGGGCGCGTTTGGATTTTGCGAGAGAGCATATCCATTGGGAAGAGGCCGATTGGGAAAAGTTCTCTTCACAGATGAGTCTGGATTATACCTCTACCATTGTGATCGACGTTCCCTTGTATAGAGACGTCCACATGAAAGATATGCTCAGTGCAATTTCCTGAATACTACTGGTTTCGGGGGAGGATCGATTATGGTATGGAGTGGAATATCTTTGACTGCTGTCACAGACCTAGTGGTAGTTGAGAATGAAGCTATGAATACTGATAAGTATATAAGGAACATTCTTGAAGAGGATGAAGTCCCTCGAATAGAATGGCCAGCAAGAAGTCCAGATCTCAACTCGATTGAGCAGGTTTGGGACAACCTTCATAGTTCAGAAACTCCTTATGACTTAGGAATCCAACTCGGAGAAATCTGAAAAGGATTAAATCAGAACATTTTAAGATCACTCAGAATGTGCGTTAATTTTTTTTGCGCAGTGTATTGAACTAAGTCGGCCATGTTGTTAGTTACACCATTTATAACTCAAGATCGGATGAACTGTTTGTTATGAATAATTTTTTGTTGGATTCTTCTGCTCAGGGTTGACATAAATTACATCGAAACTCAGAAAAATTTGGTGAAATGGAAAAAAAAATGGAAAATAATTTTCTACGTTACGAATAACGCCAGTAGGTGCCGCTACGATTAATAGCGTTCCCGTGGAAGTATTATATTTGATATTGATTTGGTGAACTACATTTTCTAATAATATTAACGCATCTGAGTTTATGTGTTATTATACGCATCTTTCTTCCGAACACTACGGGAAATTTTATGACGAAATGTTTTGAACAAATCCCTCACCAATTACGGTGTATTTCGAGTTGCCTGAACGTCTCAGCCTTTGAATTCTAAGCTCTTTACGGAGATGTAGGTAGGGAAAAAAACTAAAAATGTTGTTCATCACAAGGCACTACAAGAAGGAATTGTAAAATATTAAAAAATTAGCTCTTTACCTTTTAATTAAAGAGAGTTATTTAGATGTATGAATAACAATGTACACGGTGGGCAAAATTGATGATACCTGAACTACAACTTTTGAACTGTGAGAGATAGAGAAAAATAAATGACACGTGACGGTGTTCTTTTTTAGAGAAACTGATAACGCCATCAACTGCATACCTCTATCTTCGAGTTATAGGATAAAATTGAAATTTCGGCGAGTTCAACTTCGGTCATTACCTCCGTTTCTGTGCTAGAATGTTGAAATGAAAATATTATACGGGCACGTTTTTCATAGCAATCCAGTAGCGTACTTTGTTTTTTCCAGGAGGTTTCCTTGCTGAGCTATAACATAAAATTGTGTTTCTTCCAATGAAAGCAATAGTTCGAAATGGCTCAGGAAGAATCGCTATTTTTTCCGTTTCAGAATAGTTATTTATGATAGGCATTGGTACTCTCACATGAGTTTTGGAATGAACGAGTATTAGAATGAGCCTTCTATGCGAGTATCATACATTACTTTCTCTAATTTGTCTAATTTTTATCCAAAGTGGCATAACTGTTTTCTATCCCATTAATTTGAAAGATGTTAATCAACTCGTGAGTATTCTAGCATTATTTTGTTCCACTAGATGTGGCGGAATGAAAGGATTTGACACATAATTAGGAAAATATTCAATTCAAATTTATCGAAAAGCAGATCCCAATTTCGAACCTAACATCATAGGAGAAAGTGAAAAAAAGGACGGATGTTATAAATGGAGTCATTCGACTCTAGAACTTCTGTCCTCATACACATAAGTCCGAAATTTTTTTTTATTATGGCTTATGAAAGGATATCAACTTCTCTGCCATTCTCAGTGAGCAAACCTATCAAAAACAAAGAACGACGAATAAGGATGTACCATATAACTCATATAGTCAGTTGGGTAGATATAAAGATGGGAACCAACGTATTACTCCATAATTTCATAGGAGACGCGTGAAACTGAAATTCTTGACATGATACGTAATAAAATCTCCACATGAAATATCAACAACATAAATACCTTATATTCCTCCGTACAATGATACGTTATCGCTCATGCCTCATGCTGAAAAAATTTCATTCTCATCAGAAAAATTCACATAATTCTAGTGTTTTGAAGAATCTGTTGAGAACCTTTCATTCATTAGGCATATTTGTCAATAGATGTTTAGAACATGTCTCCAGAAAAAATTTACAAGATAGAAAAATGGTAGGTAATGAATATAAATCCTATGCATAGAAAAATTAGAACACCTAGCTGCATCAATGCTTCATATTGATTGTACCTACCATCTCATGCCAGGGTAATGTGGGGAATTCATATACGAATGGTGCGAAAAATAATGAGTATTTGGAAATTCGTATAATTTAATTTCCGAACTGTGATCGATGATGGTACCCATGATCAATGCAACATAGCGAGAACGCTTTATAGATAGCTTCCTAGTTTAGTTATACCGGGTGAAACAGACTCATGGTAACTGCTGGTTTTTCTGGAAATCGCACTTTCGATATTTTTAAATAGGACACCCGGTATATTATGACATTTTTTAAATCTCTATAATTTTTTCAATCTAATGATATCTCATAGTTTATATTTCATTCGTCAGAACGTCCATTTTATTTTTGGATCTGAAAAACCTTGAACTACCTAAAATTATTCCAAATAATCAAAATAATGTTACACTACCTGCTGAATATTTTTGAATATATAGACGTCTCAACAATTCAAGGAGTTTATTTGAAAGTGAAAAAGTGCTGAATGCAGACCATATGATAATGTGCAATATAAAACTAGGGGCAATCTGAGTGGGATTCTCTTAAATCATATTCTGCATACATTAGGTTCTCAGGAGAATGTGCATTTCCATTCAAAATTTATCACCCATTTTCTTTTCATTGATTTTTTCCTTTCCTTAACAGGAAAAAATCAATTTCAATGTTCAATAACATAACAATCATACAAGTTTTCATATTGTTAGTTCACAAACTTATTTCAACCTTCTCTTAGTTCTCATCAAACATGAATAATTCTTATGTTTTCTGATTTGTACATTTCATTGTTATGAAAACCAGAAAGAAATCAGCAAAGAAGAAACTATTTTACCTTCACAATCAGTAGAATTGTCAAGATATTGTGTGTACAACCTTGTATACAGGGTGGGCATATTTCGATGTTTTAGCACTACAACTTTCGAAATAGAGGACAAAATCTGATACCCTATTCACGATCTCTTTTTCGGAGAAATTTACAAGAGTAGTATTCATTTTTCGCTTCCTTCTTTTGTTTTGGAGTTATAAGCGAAAAATGGAAAAATGTCGATATAGGAAAAAAATTATATCTCCGCTAATACTGATGATAGAGCTCCGAAATTGGAACATTCTACAGGCACTTTTTTACGTAGAATCAGTGGCACTCTCGTCTTTTTTGCATCTTTTTAATTACGAAGCCATGACCCAAAGTTTTATTTTTTTAAGCTTGATTGTTTCTGATTTCAAAAATATATAACATCGTGAAATTTGTATCAATATGAGTATAGAAATTCTCTGATTGTGAGTCTCAATACTTTCTATGTTTTCAACTGTTGATGAGCACAGAACAATGAAGCTTCCTATAACAAAAGCATAAAAATGAAAAGACTACTAGAATGAAATTGTGGTTATTATACCATACTGAATTTTTCTGTGCTTATCGACAATTGAAACCATAGAAAGTATTGAGACTCAGATGAATATAGGTTCTCGACCAATTTCTATATTCATATTGATTTATTGATACGAACCATATGATGTTATATATTTTCGAAATCAGAAAAAATTAAGCTTTCAGTAAATGGCACAGGAATCTAGTGTTCCTATTCAAAAAAACATAACTTTGGGTCTTAGATACGTTATTAAAAATGCTGCAAAAAAGATGAGCATGCCACTAGATTCTACTTGAAAAAGTGCCTGTATGATGTTTTAATTTCAGAATTAGCGGGGATATAATTTTTTTCCTATATCATCGTTTTTCCAATTTTCGCTTATAACTCGAAAACAAAAGAAGGTAGAAAAAAATAAATAAAACTTAAAACTTGAAAATCCCAAATAGGCAGCTGATGTAAACACGAAACAATACTATCATCCACACCTTCAGACCTGGAAATCAGAAGCAGAATTACCGAGCATCATACAATTATTTGACACAAACAAAAATATAAAAAAAAATCTATGTATGTTGGAAATTGGTAGTTTTATCCTCAATAATACAGTAAAATGAGCTGGTCTCATGGTGAAAAGTTCTGACCCTTTATATTTCTGTTGCAGATTAAAATATCAAAAATAATCATTGTGTTATAATCATCCATTCATTGTACAAATCGTATAGACCAATTTCAACGTTTTTCCATCATTGCCTTGAAAAAAATTGTAAGTGGATCTTTTCCTCGTAAACTTGCACACCTGAGACTGATAATCATTACAAACCAATTTGCTCTCGACTTAATCACAAGGATTAATGCTTTCTCCCAAGAAGCCAGATCATCATCAATTTAAATTAGGACCCTAATACATGATTAAACCAGATAAGAACAAAGATAAAACACTCCCGGCGCCAAGAATGCGAATCCAATTCCCTAAAAGCTTCTCTGGAATGAGACGGCTAACAGACAGCATAGCAATCGGTCCCACACCTACAAACCACATTCGATGTTTTAATAGAATGAAGGTTAACTGGAATTAAATTTCATCTTCAACCGTCTCTGATAGAAGGAATTGCGCTATATTTTTTTGTCTTGCTGAGCTTGTCCCAGGGGATTTTTTCGTCGAATTTAATCATGGGTTTCGCGCTATTCTTTTTTCACATTCGTCATTTATGATTAAAGAAAATTCGCTCGGGAAAAGGGAAATATACAGGGTGTACCAAGTTCGACGGTCTATCAGGCGTTTCTGGAGAACTGGACCTATTTGAAATCTGAAAATTCGTATTATGATATTGTTTCTCATTATTAACCCAGCTGAAATATTTTTGAAGCATGACCACTTTCAGTTATACAGGGAGTGAAAAAAAAATTTTCGAAATTTTTTTGTTTTCGAATTTGATAGAGTATGCGATCCTCAATACAGTCGTTATCGAATCTTTGCATTCGACAAAATACTTTCCAAAATATAAAAAAAAATGAGGATGATAGGGAGATAAGAGTATTCGGTATCATGATTGTTATTTCTAATCTAGATATCTTAAGCACAAACCGTTTTCACGTTTTTGCAAATAAGAACCCTATTTTTTTAAGATTGCGTTGGATTGTACGAAGAAAAATGTTGATAATGTTTCAATATGTTGATGCTCCTTAAATGATTAATTTTCGAGTTATTCAGGATTTTCTGATTCACTGTCGTACGTAGCGTCAAATTCATGAAATCTGTTCCGAATCAACAATGATGAATGAATTCAGAAAACAGGAATGTCACTAGTGAGTTATTGGAATAATTCATCTTATATGACCAAGGTCATTATGGATATGAATCAGATTCTATGAATTTGACGGTTAGTACAACATGCAATCAGGAAATTCTGAAAAACTTAGGAATTATTAATTTTAGAAGCATCAACATGTTGGAACATTATCATAATTTTATTCGTATAATCCAACGCAATCATGAAAAATAGGGTTTTAATTTCAAAAAACGAAAGTTATTGGCCAATCTTGATCCCAATTTTTGACCCAATATTTGAAACACCCTGTGACAAGTTCTTCAAAATTCTAAAAATATACAATATTTTCATTTTTTTTTCTTCTTCTTCATATAGTAGCCCTTGTAGTCTTCGACTACAAAAACGTGACAACGGTTTGTACCTAAGATATCAAGATAAAAAAATAACAAACATAAGATCGAATACTCTTATCTCCCTTTTATCTTCAGTTTTTTTTTTTATTTTGGAAAGTATTTCGACGAATGCAATGATTCATAACGACTGTATTCTGAATCGCATACTCTATCAAATTCAAAAACAAAAACTAAAAAAAAATGTTGAAATTTTTTCCCACTCCTTGTATAAGTGAAAGTGGTCATGCTCCAAAAAAATTTAAGCTCGGTAGATAATGTCGAACAATATCATTCTACGAATTTTCAGATTTCAAACAGACCAGTTCTCCAGAAACGCCTAATAGGCCGTCGAACTTGGTACACCCTATATAAGGCAAATAAAATACGTAGCATATGTCCGTCGAATAAGAAAGAAACTTTTTAATGGGAATGGGGTCACTTTGATGATTGCTAAAAACTAGCACTTAATAATGTAGAACCTAAGAGTAGATATCAGATTCTCAATAATTATAGGCTGCCCTTCGAATTTTAATGAAAAACAAAACCACTCTATGACCTAAAGGAATCACCAATTCATCTGCTATTTGGAACAAAGGTAACTCCAAGTATTAGGATCATGAATACTTCAGTTTAGAATTTTCGTAGGAAAAATTATCAAGGGAAATTTGAGCAGTTTTCGATTCTTAATTTCAACTTATCCTAGGCTTTTTTGAGATTATTTGATATGATATTTCCGAACCCCTATGTGCCCTCATCACATGCTGAATAAAATATCGGAATTAGGATGGAAGCTACTGTAACAACCTTCATACAGTCCGGAATTATCAATTTGTGACTACCACATGTTTGGACCACTGAAATAAAACAAATTCCGATACCTACATCGAAATGGGGGCACGCAAATTGGTAGCAATGACGCTCTGGATAGAAAAGTGTGGAAAAGAGTGACGTGTGGATGGCAATGAACTGTATTCAGATGGAATCAATGGAATCAAAATCAACAACATAGAAATGTTGCGTACCATCCCCATGCATCGAACTGCATTCAATTATATCATGTCCGTCAATTACAGTTCACAGCAAGTTGTTGCAATTGCATATATGGGTGTTGTGTGTTCATATTGCAAGTCACTGAAGTTCTAATTGAATATTCAAATAGGATAGGAAAACTTCTAACGGGCCAGCAAGTTATCGAATATGATGGGGAAAATTGAAATTTATTTCGAATGCTACAACCTCACTTGTTATTAGAATACTCGAAAAACACCAAGTGCTACAATTTTTCATGAAACATGAAATAACTACCTCTAGTCAATCACACTTTCTACTGAAGAATATTTTTTTATGTGCTTTTGGTTAGTCGTGTTTTATCAAATATGAAGCAGTTTTTATGAGCATTCTAGTTCGAATCTATTTCATACACATGTGAAAACAACATGGTTCAAAACTCGTGCGGAAATCTATCAGTTTTTCAAAAGATCATTAGTAGATCAACAGGTAAGCAGCCGAAGTTTGGTTTTCTTCAATGCTATGAAATTATACGAGGGGAAGGTTCTACAAAATGAATTCCAACATATACTCCATTCACATAGAGTATTAAATAACTCGGTTGGCCATTGGAATTTGATATATTCCACATCGCTATTCAGAACGAAAATCAAATGAAATTTTTTTATTAATACCCATTTTTTCTTATTTTGCGGACACCTCAGAGTGTATAAATGCCAATTTGAAACGTGAGTGTTTTGAAGTTGTCATGGGTATTTTTTTTAAGAAAAAGAAAGTTCTTTGCCTTTACGGAGGCCACATCGAGAACATTTTTGAAACATAGATGAATTCAAAATAGTAATCATCGAAATGAATACCATTTTCAATTCCCAGGCTCAGAAATCTTTTATCAGATCTCTGAGCCTGGGAAATGAAAATGGTATTCATTTCGATAATTACTATTTTGAATTAATCTATGTTTCAAAAATTGTCATGGATACTTTCATCACAAATACAAACGTTAAATTTTTGAACCACGAAAAAACTTTAAACAAAAAAATTAATTTTGCTATATCGACTTATGGTGAAAAAACCATTAGATTTAGCGACATCTGGTTTTAATTAACAGCCCAATTCGTGACATATTCATAAATGGCTCGGCAGCATTGACATGAAAATAAGTTCAGAGAGTTAGCAATCCTGACATGTTACTTCGAACCTTAAATATTCCCGTTCGAAATGGTCTGCAAACTTTTGTTGCTGTTTGCTCTAACCGTAAATATTTCCACTACATGCTCGCAAAATATATCTTCTACAACTAACAACACATTATCCTAGTAACAGTATAGTAAAGGAATTCCAAATACTTCAACACATTTTGTTCTTTTTATTCTTTTAGAGAACAATATGCTTCGGCATCTTTTTCGGGGTATTTACGAGCGTGTTCAATAAAGCTCAAGGTCTGAAACCAACTCGGTTTTTTCTTGTAGAAATTGCTCCGATCTTACAAAAGAAGACATGATGCAAGAAAATATGTCAGATATAGTTCAGGTTCATAAATCTCAGGGAAAGCTCCCGGTGAAATAAATTAAGAAAAAAAAATTTTTTTGTGGGTTTTCCTTGCAATATGTACCCTAAGATGAAATTATACCGATCACCGAATTATTCACAGCTCGGCAAGACCCCAAGGTAGGCAGAAAAGGAAGGAGCCCTTTCGTTTGTTACAAATCATCTTCGTCCATATCTCAGAAGTTGGGATTAGATATTTCAGTCGCATTTGTTGTTTTCTGATACCGATTTTTCTATTATAACAAAATATAAGTTTAATTCAGTCTATATCAACCGATATCAACTTTACTTTTCAGGAAAACTCCGGTTTTTCGATACATTTATTGTGATGCCTGAGTCTATTTCGAAAAAAAATTATTTTTCGTATACTTCGTACATATTTCTATTCCACATAAATTTTTTCAACTATTTTTAGTATTACAGTGTTGACGAACCTTTTTCAGGGGGGTTGAATCTAAATCACCTTTTTTCTTCATAGTCCGTCAAAGTATCCCTGATCGTAGGGTAACTTTGAAAACCCATAATTCAATTTGAAAAAAGGTTCTTGATCATTTTGACTGATGCCGGGATTGAATGAAATACAAATACTTCGAAAACTTCATTTAAATATTGAATTTTTTGAATGAGTGTGAAAGGTATTGTCTTAAATGTTTTTTTAAATCAGAGGAAATGTTGTTCAAATCAATATTTTTAACATTTTCGGGATTCAGTGGAGCAGTATAACGTCGGGTTTTCAATGTCTCAAACGATCCAAAAGTAATAAGTAATACGTTTCCTTCTTCCTTGATATCATGTGACCGTGAATCACATAATTCACATCTTCTGCAAAAGCCGAAAAATACCGAAAATGGCTACTATCAAAAAAAAATTCGCTATGTCCGGTGTTTATTCTCAACAGACATTGCAACTTTGAATGAAATGCCCACATTGTTGATACTTGTATTGCTCTGAAATTTTTTTGAAGGTAAGCAAGTGCAACTCGTTCCTCTATATAAGTCAAGTTTTGCTTTCCCATCCATTCAATGAATTAATCGAATTCTTTTTTATATGCAAGTTCCGATTTTGGGGTTTTAATAACAGTTCGAATAAGCAATATCGAAACTCATTTTGAAACGAAGCACAAGCAAATACAATGGTGCAAACAATGATAGTATATTCTAAAACAAGTTGCAGAATGAGCTCCTATTCCAACACGAATGCGAAGTTCGAAAACGAGCGACGAAGGAGCGAGTTTTCGATAGCATGAGTGTTGGAATTGCCTTCTGCAACGAGTATTAGACTGTATTTTCTCTATTTCAGTCAATTTTTGTGAAATATTCTCGAAATTCAAATGAAAATTCAAATTAGTGACTTTTGTATTTTATCTTGGCTGTTGGTGTGACATACGAAATTTGACAGTTCACGGAGTTTGAATTGATTTGATTCGGAACTTGATTCGATCCGAGGTCAGTACTGACAACCATAAAACGAAAAATATAACTGAAATCAATGCTGTAATGAGTTTCATTACAGCACTACTTTTAGTACTGTAATGAACTCATTACGATACTGAAATACAGAATAATATATTCTAAAACAAGTTGCAGAATGAGCTCCTATTCCAACACGAATGCGAATTTCGGAAACGAGCGACGAAGGAGCGAGTTTTCGATAGCATGAGTGTTGGAATTGCATTCTGCAACGAGTATTAGACGATATTTTCTCTATTTCAGTCAATTCTTGTGAAATACTCTCGAATTTCAAATGAAAATTCAGATTAGTGACTTTTGTATTGTATCTTGGCAGTTGGTGTGACATACGAAATTTGACAGATCACGGAATTTGAATTGATTTGATTCGAAACTTGATGCGATCGGAGGTCAGTACTGACAACCATGAAACAGAAAATATAACTGAAAACAATGCTGTAATGAGTTTCATTACAGCACTACTTTTAGTACTGTAATGAACTCATTACGATACTGATATAGAGGAATTAATATTATGTGACAGATTACATATTATCTTTCTCATTGGCTCGACAACGGAAGGCATAGAATTATAACGTATCGATATCAACCACTCAATTATTATGTTTCATTTCCATTTATTGTTATTCTTCGATCAGAATTCATATGATTTCAAATTCTACCATTGAAAAAACAATATAGAGCGCCTCAAGCGCAGTTATTTAATTTAACCTTCTGTTGATATACCCCCCACGTTTTCGAATTATATTCAATCAATTCTTCGTTCTGCATTCAACATAACTCCTCACTAATGACTCACTCTATTTTCTATCAGATTGCTTCTGCCTCTCGACGCACTCAACCTGAAACAAAGAAGCGACTCCCTTGTTGATATTTTGTAGAAAATTACTTCTTACTCTAGGGAAACTCGTCGTTTCCAATCTTGATAAGGTGGAAGCGGTAAATGTCTGAACAGAGATGAATAAGAAACGAGGATGTTCATTTCGAACCTTGGTAGATTTCATGTTTGATGTTATTTTTTTTGTGTGTAGGGTGAATTCTGGTATGTTCATTAAATTTCTAGGAATTAATTTTTACAGTAAAGGTCGTTACACACATAACTGCAAGTTCAGTTTGACGGGCATGAATGAACTATATTTTTGTACCAACATGCATATAATTTTCTATCGTAGCCACACGGTTCATGCATGTTAAAATAAGCTTCATTTTATGCCGCGAACATGTCTGGTAACCGCTTGCTTGTTTTGGCTAATTTTCACTTAGAAGATGGCGAAAAACTTGATAACTGGGGAAATGGTAATATCTTTTATTTTTTTCTCATTTGCAAAAGTTTCCAAAAACATAATATTATTCAAAAAAATTTTTTTCATTAAGTCTCTAACTTGTATAACTGACAGTTAACTTGCAACATTTTTACAAGTAAGTAGTATTATTTACTTTAGAAAAATTTTATGTTATGGTCATATAAGTTGAAAATCATGGTACCATTATTATATCCAGTTACACTGATTTTTGATGATGAAAGAATTGATACTGATGATGATGAACAATCTGTCGACTCAGAAATTGCTGAACTCGAGGACTGCAGAACATTTGTACTCTCCTCACTACCAAATAATTTGCTAGACATTTCGATTTATTTGTTCACCGAATCATCGATATAACTCATCGCAATTTCTGTGCTCTTCCATCCTCCTGCATGCTTAAGTGCTAAATATCTCCACCCGAATCCGCAACCATAGTGGCTCCAGTTCTGCGAAAAGAGTGGCCGGTGTAAACCTTTTGGTCTTTTAAATCTAAATATTTCGCTATTTACTTTGGGACACCACCAATAGTGTGCTGGCCAGCATTAAAGGAAATGCACTTTTCATGTCGGTATGTCAGACAAAATCTTAGGCTTTCTGTTCCAGGAGGCCGAAGATTCACATATTTTCTGTATAACATGCAGGGCTTGAAGCTGCAGCCATCATCGGTTATGGTGAATCTTCTTGTTGTGAAATGTTTTGTTTGCTGCAATGTCACAATAACGTATTTTTCCATGTCTTTCACATCATTCATATTCAAGGAGAGAATTTCGTCATGTTGACAACATCGAAAAATCGCAAATATTGTTTCAATTTTTGCCAGCAACCACTGGTCATCAGGAGCATGTAAAAAAATTGTTCAGCCTCCTTTTTACTTAATACCTCGGTCTCTTTTTGAAGTAGTCGTATTCTCGCTCGCATCTTGAAGCTGATTTTGCAGATAATACACTTGATGCTGCACTGCTGGCTGCCTCAATAATTTCTTCTGGTATATTCATTTTCGCTTTCGCCAAAACAAATGTAAAGAAAAATAAATAGACATGTTCATGTATCACAGTATCAAGTATTTTCGACCATTCTTCAGTGTACTCCAGTAAAGTGCGATGAATAAAATGCTCTATCTCCTCCAATTTTTGATTTGGAGAAATGTTAATTGCTACCATGACTATGTGTAGGATATTTCTGAGTTTGCATAGGCATGCACAAATATCTCCAACAAATGAGCGTGTAACATTAACATCTCTCTGACGTCTTCAATATTCAGAATCATGATATAAGTAACAGCATTATTATTTTGGTAAATAGCTACCTCACCTTTTGGAACAGTATCACGTTCGAATTGAACAATACCATTGAAATTAGGTATTCAAAACGAATTATCACGCGTCATGCATGTTTTAGTAAGAAGTAACACATTGATTTGTCTCGTAGCTGAATCTTGTAAATCTTATTTGTGAAAATGGAGACTTTGGCAATTGAAAGTCATTACTGAAATGCCATTTCTATTACGAATTGAATCTAAGACACTTTGAGCTATCGTTTGAACACTATTTGAAGACAGTCTTTGGAATTCTTGCAACAAAGATGCAGTCGATGCAGCTTGCCTTCGATTGTGATAAAACTTAAACGCAGAATTATCATTTTTTGTCGTTGTATACAATTTTTCAACATGAGTCAGTGCAACATGGACGAGTTCCTGAGAATGTAATTCACTGAATTCATATACTATTTCGTCAAAAATACCAACTTGTGACTTATATTTAGTTAGAGCAAGAGCTGAAGTTAATGGAAAATGTTTGCTTTTGGCTAGATATACATGTTCCATATGTTGTTAATGAAATATTTATTGTTCATAATTCAATCGGGACAGCGAGATTGCCGACTCCATTTTGCACTGCTAGAGTGGCTGCACGCATCTATCAAACTGAACCGACGATACACGGCTGTGTTAGGTTTTTTCGTTACGGAATTTCTACATTCTGCCGCTGCGCTTGAAGCCTAAGATAAGAGCCATGAATATTTTGTAAGGCCTTGGAAAAACTTCATGAATCGGCCTATAATTGACCCATAAGAGACACAAACAGAAATGCTCCCTTCTGTTAAATTTTAATGTCTCGTGCAGAGTCCTCGAGTGCAATTCCCCTGTTTCATGAATACTGAAACGAATTCCATTTTTCATAAATTTTTTTTTTCCAGTCGTGAAGCAGAAATACGATGTGCAAGTCCACGACGAATATGTAACAGCAGGAAACACAGCTGTTCTCAAGTGTAAAATCCCAAACTATGTAGCCGAATACGTAATGGTTACATCATGGGTGCAGGATGAGGCCATAAATATCTACCCGAACACCGACATTGGAGGCAAATATGTGGTGCTCAGCAATGGAGACTTGTACATCAGCAATGCAGGACCCGGAGATGGTTACAAGAACTATGCATGCAGGACCGTACATAGGCTGACAGGTATTTCTGATTTTTGGAAATACTTCAGAATGTTTTTATCGATGGATGATTTTCTGAATATCTCTCTATTAGGTTCCTATTCATTGGAATAGTGCTGTTTTTATTCTCTGAATTTAATTGCTTCAGCCAGTGAGAACACTGAAGCCATGTGTTCTTGGATATAATTGTTATTGTTTCATGAAAAAATAATCTATTGCAACTTTATTTTTATTTTGTACTCCAGGATTGAGCTGGCATTCTTGTAGGGAAAATATGTTGCTGAAATCTCCAACCAATAAGTTTGATGGAAAAAACATATACAGGGTAAGTCTGTGACTTATACATATTAAAAACTTGAGATCCCTGAGGTCAAAAGAAGCACTTTTTGCCTCTGACAATTATTCTGAGTCGCCTTGTTGGAAAGATACAGGCTGTTGAAAATACATAAGAAAAATTTAGTTTTCGAATATATCTCGTGAATGCTTCCATGGAAAGAAATGATTCTCAGAATAAAAGTTGTAGCAAATTTTCTGCGAACACAAAATTTCACGCATATGTTTCATTTTTCTTTTCATTTTGGCCAATATATACCATTACATGATATGATTATATCAGAAATTCTAATATCTCATCTCTTGTAATAGATTGAATGCCAATTAATGAATAGCTGGCCATATTGGAAAATATAAGTTTTCTTCGTAAATCTCGTAAAATGCGCATTTTTCGAGTAATTCATGAGTGAAACAAATTTATATCAGCGAAATAAGAAAAGTTGGTTACTTTGGCTGAATTCAAAAGATTCACAGAATTAAATTTCCTATATTATTTCTCAAAGGTTTAGGTGGTAGATCAAATGCTCGAAAAGACTTTAATGTAATGTTTCCAGGGTAATCAAAGCCCTTTAGGAAAGTTTCAAATGGCTATAGCTTTTATCTAGGCTGAGTATTTCTATTGACCTCTAGAATCTATGGCTTGAATATATGTACAAGTCAAAGACTCACCCTGTATATCAAATAGAAATGAGGCGAATTTTTTTCGATAAATTATTTCAAGAATTGAAGAAAAAGTGCTTTACTACTTCACCCGATCGTAACATTTGATCAGTTTTCGATTTTTGGTTCACAACTCTTGTATCATGTTGGTTACATTTCTTGCTAGATAAAAAGGGTCGCGTAAAGGATTTCTATAGGACATAAGCGGAGGATTCTTGTGAATTTTGTGTTTAATCTTTCGGTAGGTTGTGGAATTGTCAGGGAATGACCTTTTTTCTGATCGGAAGCGATGTTAGTTTTGAATTTCTATTGTTACATAAAGAGTTACTTATGGACTCAGATAATTTTCATTTCTTTTGTAATATATTAGTTATGTGTGCTACTGAAATTTTATGCAAACATATAATCCTTAAAAAAAATTTCGAAGTTAAGAATTTTTTCTGTTGAGTTATTTTTCTCTATGCATAGATCGTGAAATCGATTCTTCAATTCTGAACGATGAGTCCTATTAACACCCGTTTCATTTTTCATCCTACTATAATCCATCTGAAAATTATGATAATGTTCTAACATATCGTTGCTCCCAAAATGAATAATTCTTGAGTTATTCAGGACTACATACATAATTTCATATCGTACGTGCCATTAAATTGATAGAATCATTGTTGATAAATAAACATTTATTTATTTATTTATTTATTTATTTATTAAACAGATTTCATGGATTTGGCGCTACGTATTACATAAAATCCTAAATAACTCGAAAATTAATAATTTTTTCTCGCAGAATCCAACACAATCATGAAAAATAGGATTCTGATTTGAGAAACGAAAAATTCTGAGCCAATCTTGATCCCAATTTTTGAACCAATATTTGACACACCCTGTGACGGGTTATTCAAAATTTTGAAATTGTATAATATTTCTACAGTCTTCGCCTTTAAAAATATGAAAACGGTTTGTGCTTACGAAATGTAGTTTAGGAATAACAAACATAATACCGAATACTTGTATCTCCCTGTTTTCTTCAGTTTTTCTCAATATTTTGGAAAGTATTTTGACGAATGCAACGATTTGAGTACGAATGTATCCAGAATTGCATACTCTATCAAATTAGAAAACGAAAAAACCTTTTTTCTCTCCCTGTATAACTGAAAGTGGTCTGGCTCCAAGATATTTAAGATCGGTAGTTAATGTCAAACAATAACATTATTCCAATTTTCAAATTTCAAATAGGTCCAGCCCTCCAAAAACGCCTAATAGTCCGCCGAACTTGGTACACCCTGTATAAGGTAATTGAAATAGCATAGGTCCATCGAATAAGATAGAAACTACTGAATGGGAGTGGGGTCATTTAGGTGATTGCTAAAAACCAGCTATAAATAATGTAGAACTTATGAGTCGATATCAGATTTTCAATTATTGGCCACCCTTCGAATTTTATTCGAAAACAAAACCACTCTTTGTCCTAAAGGAATCACCGATTCATCTGCTAATTGGAACAAACCTAACTCCCGGCATAGCTGTATAGTTATTACTCAACTCATGTTTAAAAAATCATTGTCAGGTATATCAAGATTGAATGATCCAATATTATCATTCCATTGTCCCCGTTTCTATTGAAAAAACTATATATCAAGCATCATGACATCGTCAAGGCGGAACAGAAAACGACGTAGTTCATTGAAAAATTCATCTGAGAGCCGAAGAACGAGTCGGTGAAAATGAAACAAGAACGAGACGTGTGTTGTTCGTCGTAAAATAATCATTAACAGTCCAATAGAAGCTCGACTTGTGACACGCGTGCATTTTATAGTTTTGTCCGTGTTGCGGAGAAATACGAAGTTGACCTGAGGGGATTATTTCGGACGTGAGCAGTGTGTGGACGTACGAGGGGATATCGAAAATTATCCGAAACGAAGGATATGTTTTCTGGATTCGAGCCACACGGATAACCAGTGATGTTCATGAATTCTTTCAACATTCTCAATCAATTGCAATTCAATCTCAGGCTCTGAGCGCGCGAACCGAATGTAGAAATTCCGTAACGAAAAAACCTAACACGAACGTGTATCGTCGGTTCAGTTCGTCAGACATCGGCACGGTGTTGCAGTGCAAAATAGAGGCGGCAATCTCGCTGTTCCCATTGAAATACGGAAGGAAAATATTTCATTAACATCAGATAGGAAATGTATAGCCAAACGCAAACATTTTCCATTAACTTCAGCTCTTGCTCTAAACATACATAATTCACAAGGTCGAAATATTATATAAGTATTAGACTGTTTAAAAAAATCGACACTCTTTGTTTTCACAAAGGGTATCGAAATGAGACCTCTAAGAAAATATCAGCTTCAAATAATGATATTTAGAGGTCGCTCATCAATTATTTCTATTTTCTCTACTAATAGCAGGGAAAAAATTTCTTTTTAAAAAAAAATCCTAGAGCAGAAACCAATAGACGGATTTCATTGTGTGATACATTTTCGTATAGGCAATCAGATACTCTATAAAAATGATTCTTACGATATTTCCATAAAACGGCCCCTTCAAAAGTTATTCCATTCGATGCTAATATTGAGGTATTTTTGAAGAAAAAAAATTATTCAAAAAAATCGATTCTGTTTGTTTTCACGAAATTCTATTTCTAATTATCGTCAGGGTATCGAAAAAAGGCGTCTGTGAAGATATTAGCTTTGAATATTAATATTTAGAGGTCGCTCAGAGATGATTCCTATTTCCGCTGTTGAAAGCAGGAAAAAATTTTCTTTTTTCAATAAAAAATTTTTTCTTCACGAACCAATTGACGGATTATACTCTGTGATACATTTTCGTGTAGGGAACTAGATGCTCTACGAAAATGTCACATACGATGTTTCGATAAAACCGCTCGTTAAAAAGTTATTCGAACTTTTTCTTCAAAAATACCTCTATATTAATACCTTATATTGAAGTTTTTTGGAAAAAAAGTTCGAATAACTTTTGAACGGATGGTTCTATCGAGATATCGTATTGAACATTTTCGTAAAGTATCTAGTTCCCTACACCAAAATGTATCATACCTACAGTGGTATCCGTCTATTGGTCCGTGAACAAGAACATTTTATCGAAAAAGAATTTTTTTTCCTGACATCAGCAGCGAAAATAGAAACTATCAATGAGCGACCTCTAAATATTAATATTCAAAGCTAATATTTTCACAGACGCCTTTTGTCGATGCCCTGAAGGTGATTAGAAGGCGGGTTGCGTGAAAACAAGTAAAGTCGATTTCTTTGAATAATTTTTTTCTTCAAAAATACCTCAATATAAGCATCGAATCGAATAACTTTTGAAGCGGCCATTTTATCGAAATATCGTAAGGGACATATTTGTAGAGTACTGATTGACTACACGAAAATGTATCACAAAAAAAAATTCTTCTATTGGTTTGTGTTCTAGGAATTTTTTATTGAAAAAAGAAATTTTTCCCCTGCTATTAGTAGGCAAAATAGAAATAATTGATGAGCGACCTCTAAATGTTATTTCTTGGAGCTGATATTATCGCAAAGATCTTTTTTCGATACCCTGAAAATAATGAAGAGGGGGGTTTCGTGAAAACAAAGAAAGTCGATTTTTTTGAATCAGTCTAATAAGTATAGTGAATCACATTCTCAGGAACTCGTCTATGTTGCACTCTCTCGGGTGACTTATATTGAAAAATTGTATATTACGACAAGAAATAATAATTCTGCATTGAAGTTTTATTATAATCGAAAGCAAGCTGCATCGACTGTATCTTTATTGCAAGAATTAAAAAGACTGTCTATAAATAGTGTTCAGTCGATAGCTCGAAGTGTCGTTGATTTCATTAGTAATAGAAATTGCATTTTAATAATGACTTTCAACTGCCAAAGTCAACATAGTCACAAATACGATTTACAATATTCAGTTACGGGACAAACCACCGCGTTACTTCTTACCGAAACATGAATGTCGCGTGATAATCCGATCGAAAAACCTAACTTCAATTATTGCATTGTTCAATTCAAACGAGATACTGTTCGAAAGGGTGGGGTAGCTGTTTACCAAATAGTAATAATGTTAGTAAAAGTATGACTCCTAATATTGAAATAAATATTGAAGACGTAAGCGGTGTCAATGTTGGACGCTCATTCCTTGGAGATATTTGTGCATGCTTATGCAAACTTAGAAATTACCTACACATAGTCTTGATAGCAATTTACATTTCCCGAATACGAAATTGAACAGTAGAGCATTTTATTCATCGCACTTCACTAGAGTACACTGAAGAAGGGTCGGAAATACTTGGTACAAATGGTATTAAATTTCCGCCTTTGGGGAAAGAATTCTTCGCGAAGAATTGAAACTAACATCGAATTCTGAGAGAGTCGCCAACCGAAGATCGGATGGAACCTTCGACCTTCCCGATAGCACAGTTGGTTAGTGCATTGGACTAGTAATTCGAGAGTCGAAGGTTCAAATCCTGCTCGGGCTGGTCATATTTCTAGAATTCAATTCCATATACAATATGATCGGTTTCAATACGTTCTCCGACGTCATTGATACCCAGTCTCTATTGATCTCTATCTTTCTAGAGATTCTCCTCCAACAAAAGTTTTCTCCTTTTTTTTATCTCTCCTTCCAGCTTTTTCGAGCCTCTTTTGCTGCCAATTTTCAATTGATTCTCATTATGTTTTCTCCATTGTCAATGGGAGACCCATATATTCTTAAAACAACCAGTGCTATGCCCACACCATCATTATTTGGTTCAGGAACATTATCTCCGATGCAAAGATTATGAAGCCCGACAAACATTGATAATTTTACCTGCCACCTCTTGAGCATAGTGAAGAACTCTTTGTGCGAGCAGACAACGCAATCTCATCTTGAGGACCCCATTGTATATCCCAATAAAACTTCTGATTGTTTGGCGATATTTATTGTACAAATATTCTGAAGTACCTTCTTGTCAAACATCTACACAAACACAGAAAATCAAACTATATCACGAAAACGAATGATACGCTCGCTGTAAACACTCGCTTTGAGACCGTATGCCAGCTTATAGTCACGAGTCAAAAATACCAAAGCATGTAATAATCTGAAAGTTCGCATTCGCATAGAAAGTTCACTTGTCGAGAATAGGGGATAGTGACGCCCACGATTTTTTTTAATTGCAGACCCAAAATGCCTACTTGTTTTACTAGTCGTAAAAGTACAAGGGTGAAATAGACATAGGAGAACTTGACGAGTTAAGAAAGGATTTCATAGACGACGAAACTTTCGATGATTTCTAATTAACGAATAAAAAAAAGGGAGCGAAAATTGTATCAATTATATAGGATGACGACGCTTATTCCTGGGAGTCAAATTAGTCAGTGCAACAAAAAAATTACGAATTTAGGAAGTTGAATAACTGAAGCTCATTAGATTCCCTTCCAGCGAACTCGGTCTGGATTAAAAGCATGATTTTTCATCTTATTAAGGTGGAGAAGAAGTAAAATACGGTTGTGTGCTGTTTCTGATTTCTGAGAGACAGGTTGGAACGTGCTCAAGTGAGGTGCTCGGGGATTACTTTCAACTGTTTATTCTAACAAGGATCCGCCTCCTCACATTTTCTTTATCAATTATTAGGTCGATGGATATTTTCAATTTACTCACTGAAGAAAACTCATTCTCGAGCCTTCTTCGCATAATTTTTTAATTCGTCACTTCAATAACACATGCTGAGTTCCGGGAAAAAACATGTTCTTGAAACATGTGAAGGGTGATTATTTTAGAGGCGGAGAACTTCAAATCATGATAAAACTCTCAAAATAAAAATAAAAATTCATGAACATAGGTTTTTATAACAGATAATTCTTTGTCATTTAACGTCTGAAAATTATTTCGGGCATATGGCCACCTCGGCTTGCACGTACATGACGTTATCTTGAGGTCCAATTTTCACACACCTATTGCAGTAAACCTGGCTGTATTCCGGTAATTACCAGTTGAATATTGGCTTCCATGTGCTCAATCGTTTTTGGTTTGTCGGCGTAGACTTGTGACGTCACACACCTACAGAAAAAATAGTCCAAAGATGTCCAAAGTCGCACGAATGCGGTGGCCAGTTAAGAGGTCCATTTCGGGAAATCACTCGATCATCAAAGGTTTTCCTCAGTAAATTAATTGTATCGCGGGATGTGTGGCCTGGGACGTCTAAAAAGATTCGCAGTATAGTGTTAGGTGAACGTATTGCAAAAATGGTCTACAGCAAAGATTATAGAGTATAAAGATGGGAAACGAAGCGACTACAGTGATGTCAGCGACATCTGTTTTTCAAAAGTAATCGGGTTATGGTTAAAATATTTAATTAGGGTCCATTTGGCATAGATTATATAAAAATTATTAGTAGGCTGTTGTCATTTTTTAAAGAAAAACTTGAATAAATATTTTTGCTTAATGATGATTGTATTTTCTCGCGTATTTTCTACTGAAATAACTCGAAATCTACAAGAGTACCAACTAGCTCACTCCATAATCTTGGTTTGTGTGTTTTTCTGTTATAAATTTTGTGTTTAAAAACTGGCCGAGATTCGAAATGCATGGTGATTAATTGCAGAAATAATACTCTTTAATGTGCATTCTTTTCATTACCAAAGAGAATAGAAATGTTTTGAAACTAGTATCATGTAATTGTCTTGTTCATTGCTTTTTATTTTCAGTGTTGTCAAATGGATAGAGGTTTCGGGGTAAAAATATAATATTGTTCTGGATAATTTGTTTTCGAACCGAATTTTCTTCGGTCTCATTCATTAGATCAAAAGGTTCCACTCATACAGGCAATGGTGGTCAGAAGAACGACTTATAGAGGTGGTGGTTCTCTTGACGACCCTTCCAGCAGTTATACTCATCTACCAGACTCTCAAGACTTATTTAGGTTAAAATACAATGTATGAATCGGGTCCAGAACAACTGTTCGATTTATAGAGAGTTCATTCACAATAAGTTCTTGAAATTGTTATGATAATTCTGTAATATGTGAACAAATTTTTGAAATGTACTCAATTTCATAATTATTGTATTGCAGTTGATTTTACACAATCATTTCAAATAAAAATATAATGAATCCAGAAGCGTATTTCATTTTATTCAAAGCAATATGCAGAAGAAAAAATCATCCTGATCAAAAAGCGGAGCCCTGCTTTTTTTTGTCGATCAGGATATTTTTTCAAAAGCTCAACAAAGTATCCAATTAAATGATAATTTATGAGAAATATGTTTCGAATTTCGCGCCTATTAAAATAGTTTTCTGTACTAAATAATGTTTTAAGCCTCATCTATGTGTCACAAGTAAGAAACTAGCCAAAATTCGTAGTCGGATTTTAGTACCACAGTTATAAGGGCATTTCCTATCTTTCTAACTCTATAATCTTTGGTCTACAGTTTCTCGAATTAATCGTACTGAAAGACGATTCTGATAACCATAAAATGTACGTAATAGTTGCTCGAATTGAACTATGGTTTTCGTAATAAATTTTCGAGATTTGCAAGCGTTGCACCGAAGTAACTCTAAGTATGATGAATTTGCCAAAACAGACTTGACGAAAACTAACGAAAAACTGTCAAATCGGAGACCATGGAAATTTTTTATTTGAATTTAAAGTTCTCCGCCTCCAAAATAATCACCCTTTATACATATAATATTCATATGAAAATCAACTGAGATACCACATGAAAATTATTCTGAACCAATAAACTGAATTTTCAGCATGGCTACAAGAGTAAATTTAAACATCCATGAGAATGGAATGGAAGCTTCGAGTGATAATGGTGGAACATTACATTGGACAGAATGACCTGCTGAAAGTATCAAAATTGAATGCGACATGGAGCGTTGGGGCTGCTCAAAACTTTCACGGAAGTTTTGTGGACATTGGGCCGTATGCGATTGCTATACTCATCTGAGACAAAAACAGCCAGGCGTGAGATCCTCGGTGGCTAAAAACAACACAATAATTGTTCCGACTTCGGCGTACTAGCGAGTATTATATCTGCTGCGATCGTGGTTTCAAGTGAGAAGGGTGAGAATTTAATTCGAATTGACCCGAAAATTTCATGAGAACGTTCTGGGGTTTCTGCCATGGCAGCTGGCAACAGCTGCTCGTTTATCCTTGCTGGCATTCAGTGTTACCACGATGGTGGTAAACAAGAGGTCAAAAATTACATTTTGAACAATTTATTTTATCATTATGCTCTGATCCCCTTCTCATCATTATACATTGTCACAATAATGTCATATTCATCCTAAAATGGAAATGAATTATACATCAAATCATTATCTAGGTATTGGGTAATGATTATTGAGCGAAATGAGGTTACGTAGATGTCCCATTCATACACACATTTCTCAATATTCAAAAACAGCAGGGACAGGCTCAAGGAAGAGATGGGGAGTGGAGATGTTCCCCCCCCAATGTGAAGGTAGTTTGAAAATTTTCGAAGCAGTCAGAAGCTTTTCAAAGAAGTTCGAAAAATTTCAAAGACCTTGGGAAAACACCAAAGCATTTGGAAAAAGTTCAAAGCAGTTGGTAAAATACATCATTCCAAGAGAGTTATGAAATACGGAGGAATCTGAATTAGAAACAAGTTTCGCTCCCAGCGTTCATGAAATAAAGGAAAGCTACAAAACTGAAGAAACAAACAAGTAGTCTTTCTCAGAATTTCTAGCAACATCAAGATACTCTATACTCTTCATGAAAAAAAACTGCGTGAAAAATACTCAATTGAAAGTTTGGTAAGTGGAAAAAAGTAATTACTCCTCACTCTCTTGAAATTCATCATTTTGATTGTATTTACCGAACCAAATATTTCACCATAATATAATAGTTTTCGGTAAATTTAAGGTCAAATTGAAGAATAAGGTGCGTCAAGTTGGTGACTCACTAGTGGAATGTTGATATGGAAATATTTTGGGAATTTTGTGCCCATTTTGGTTCTATTTGTGCCGTATGTTATCATTTTGTGCCCATTCAGTTTGCGAGAGAGTTTTCACTGTGATGTCACCAACTTGACTCTATGGGTAACCAACTTGACGCTGTGACTCATATATGGAATTTTGGGAATTTTTTTTTCTCGAAAGATTGTGCTCATTTTGTGCCAATTTGTGCAGGATATTATGAATTTTATGCCCATTCAGTTTTCCAAAATTCCATATTGACGCTTGACTCAGTGAAAACTGAATGAGCACAGAATTCATACTATACGGCACAAAATGGCAAAAAAAATTCCATATATGAGTCACAGCGTCAAGTTGGTGACATCACAATGAAAACTCGAAATATCTTAAAAACTGAATGGGCACAAAAATTCGTAACATACGGAACAAATTGGCACAAAATAGGCAAAATTTTTTTTCCAAAATTCCACATGTAAGTCACCAACTTGACGCTTGACTCGGTGAAATATCTCGAAAACGAAATGAGCACGAAATTCATAAATTACGCCACAAATTGGCACAAAATGAGCACAATTCATCGAAGACAGAAAATTTCCATATATGAGTCACAGCGTCAAGTTGGTGATATCACAGTGAAAACTCGAAAACTGAATGGGCACAAAATTCGTAACAAACGGCCACAAATTGGCACAAATAGGCACAATTTATCGAAAGAAAAAAATTTCCAAAATTTCATATGTGACTCATCAACTTGACGC